>JANAVB010020198.1:12300006-12306320 GCA_029216955.1 Iris pallida | reverse complement strand
ATAGAGGGGATCGAGTTAGAGGGTGAAACGGAGCTCGGAGTGTCGGAATGAGATGAAACTTGGCGTGGAGTTAGAATACGTGAATAGATTTTGCGGGTAGGCTCCCGAGTGGAAATCGGGATTGTAGGGTCGGTATCGCGCCGTACCATTGCGTATCTTGAAATATTCAAGATATCGGCAATGGGCCGTAAGACGGACTAGACGTCCACTTTACTTAGGTATCTTGGTAGGTAATATATATATAGGCTACCTTACTACCCTGAGGAGCTCGGTCAAAATAACAAGCGTAGGTAGGCTAACTAGGTTTCCACCTAGGCTAAAAATTTACCTTAGAAAGGTAAATTAGGAAATTGGCCTACGACCAAGATTGAGTTTCGAAGTCCAAGATGGACTTGGATATGGGTTGTAGAGGTTGGTAATAGTTAAAATATCGCCTAGACCTATCTTGACCTTGGTTGACCACGGTTGACTTTTTAGACCAAAGTCAACTATGGTCACACTTTACCCAATTTAGTCCCAAATTCTATTAAACTTGGGAAGTTGACCAAAAGTCAACTAGTAGTCACCATTGACCTAGGATTGACCTAGAGTTGCCAGAGTTGACCAGTTGACCGAAAGTCAACTGTAAGTCAACCGTTGACTCAACTCGACCTAGATTAATTTTGTTTGCTTGCATGACCCAGTATGACCTAGCTAGACCTAATATGACTTAGTTGACTCGTACAGTCTAGTTTGATGTGTCTTGATCTAGAATGACTTAATAGGATTTAAATTATCTTGACTTTAATTCCTAAACATATTGATACGTCTTGTTCTCTATAGGTCCTCGAGACGTGCATTTGCTCCAGTTGACATATCATACCATATTACAGGCGAGTACATTCTCTGACACTTTTCCAATTTATGATGATGTTATAATTCATGTAATTAGTGTATGCTTGTTCTCGACACATTGGTCATACGGATTGGTATTCATGGATCCCGACATGAGATATTATTCCTCGTTATCTTGGTATATTTGTGCAAGCTCCCTTGTAGTTCTTGTGCAGTATATGGACACACCGATTCTCGAGGAGACTTGCTCCCTTCTCGTAGAATCCCGTGTCGTAACGTGTCTTGCTTGGATCCACTCTACCAGTCGGGGGACGGGAGTACTAGTGTAGATGTGTGGTCAATACCCGCCTTGTATATTTGTGAACCTTGTGAATGCCAATCCTATACCATACATATAATTGGCTAGATCAAACCTTGTGCAGACCCAATCCGGCCACATGTGTAGCTAGTATTCACACACCTAGATATATGATTCTTGATTCTTGTACATGCCATGATCAGTTTACTTGCCTTGTCTAGTTTCTAGATTACAGCTAACCTTGCCATGATACTCATATGTACATTCCATGATTTCTTGTATATACTCTCTATTTACAGTCTTATAGCTTTTGTCATATCTTGTGAACTGTTGTTAGTAGATTGTACTCGTTCCTCCTGACAGGATATGTTGACAAATATTACAGATGTTGACGAGGGAGATTATTGTACCAACTACGGTCCGGATGACGTAGTGGGCGTAGACTTGGAGACTTTGGTCCAGCAGGGCTTAGCTCCACCTGACGAGACCTTACCACTTGCTTAGTTAGAGTAGGTCTTTTGTACTGGACTTTGTCTCCAGCTACTTTTGAGACTGTTATTATTATGGATTGTATTAGAGACTTGGACTGTATATATTCTTGTGTTGGACTTGACAGGTTATTATTTTATTATCGTCTTGTTGTCTTTATCTTTCAGTCTTTACTTTGTTATCTTAGAGTTGTGATTGAGTACTCATATATATTCATTGCTTGTCCTCCGTTCGGAGTTGACCATATTCTCAACAGGTTTTGATATATGTATATAAACTATTTAGAGTAGAAAACCTACAGCGTTCCATGCCATTTTTATGGTGAGGGCTGGGCGTTGTCACGTGCACGTGCCCTTATAGCGGGTGCGGGTCGTGACACGTTTTAGTGGTGGCCCACGCAGGTCCTGTAGTCGCAATTAGCGCGATGTCGTGGCGGCACTCGTCTTAGAGTGTTGACTACGAGCCTGTGTTACACATAGGAGGTAGTAGGTTAAGAGTGCTCAATCATAGTAGGATCTTTTCTTGCTTATCTTGCTTACCGTCTTTGATATTGATTTACTGTATTCTAGCTGTTCTTCTTTGATATTGCCTTCATGTGCCATATTGATATCTTCCTTTCAATTTGTCTCCAGGATAATTATGACTCATTCTTCTGGTGAGGAGCATGGGGAGACAGAGAGGTCTGCCACCTCTGGCGGGCAGGCTCCGGTTACTTCCCCTGCAGATGGGACTTCTGTTGGGGCTCTCGGGGGTACTCCTCCAGCGCTCTCGATGACCGTCCCTGGGGTTGCGGGTGCTCTTTCCGCAGTGTCGGAGGCTACGACGGGAGTTGTCGGGGGCGTTCTTCCTCTTGCTGCGCAGCGGATTCCTCCGTAAGTTGCAGATGTACTTCCACCTCCACCTCCTTTGCCTACGGATATGGGGCAGATGCTTACCTTCCTCCAGCAGATGCTGGAGACTCAGAGAGCCCAGGCCGAGGCTCAGCAGAGGCAGACAGACGCGATGCATCAGGGCATGGAGGATGCCCATCAGTTGGCCCTTGCAGCCGTGGAGCAGAGGGCTCCGCATCCGGGGATGCGACCGAGGTACGGAGATATCCAGGACTTCAAGAAGCTCGGGCCCCGTGACTTTAGCGGGACCGAGGGTGTGGTCTATGCAGATGATTGGCTCGAAGATATCGAACGACAGATGAGGGCCTCCCGTCTGGCAGACGACCTGAAGGTCGAGGCGGTAGGTTTACAGTTGCTAGACATTGTGTGCACCTGGTTCAGAAATGAGCCAGCCCTAGCTGGAGAGGGCCATACTTGGGCAGAGTTCAAGCTCTTCTTCAAGGAGAAGTTTTTTCCCCTACGGACAAGATTGACCTGGTACGACAGTTCCAGGATCTGCAGCAGGGCAGTCTATCTATGGAGGAGTACGCAACGGAGTTCGGCCGTCTGAGCCGATACACAGAGTATATGGTTCAAGACCCGGAGATCAGGGCGAGCCGTTTCAGGGAGGGGCTCACTTGGGATATCAAGATCCTCATTCCCTACTTCTATGAGACTTATACCCAGATCTACGCGGAGGCCCGCAAGGTAGAGCGGGAGTGGGGCTTGAAGCCTAAGAGGGAGCGTGATCTTTTCTCGGGGGCTACTAGCAACGCAGGGGCTGCTAAGCGCCCTCAGCTTCAGCATCGTTCTTTCCAGCATCACCAGCCGCAGGTGCAGGCCAGAGCACCAGTTCAGCAGCAGGTGCAGCACACTCAGCCGAGGCAGGCACAGCATAGGGCTCCTTGCAACTTCTGCAAGAAGCCCGGTCACATCTGGGAGGTCTGCCGGAAGAGGCTAGGCTTGTGCCTCTATTGCGGGGTGGTCAGGGTAGAGCCTTTGCTCTTGCAGCTGAGGAGATGGAGCCTATTGCAGATGTAGTCGTAGGTTCTATTCTGCTCGATTCTTTTCCAGCTTTAGCCTTGTTTGATTCTGGTGCTACGCACAGTTTTGTGTCTGTTTCTTTTGCTCTTAGACACAATATTATTGCTGAGTATCTTGGTAGGACTTGCAAGATTATGACTGGGAATGGCATCATCCTAGTTAATAATGTTTGCAAGGGGCAGAGAGTTTCTTTGAGAGGCCGGGAGCTGAGTGCGTGTTTGCTCGTAATGCCACTTCCGAGTTACGATGTGGTACTCGGTATGGATTGGTTGAGCATACACCACGCTAGCATCGACTGCAGAGGGGGCAGGATTCTGTTTAGGCCGCCAGGAGAGCCGGAGTATGAGTTCACCAGGGGTGCAATGGAGCAGGGAGATGGATTCTGCGGAGCGTTGTTGGCGGGGGCCGGTGTTGCCACATCCACTTATTGCTGAGTTCTTGGATGCATTTCCCGAGGAGCTGCCCGGGATGCCGCCAGATCGTGATGTTGAGTTTTCTATAGACCTAGTGTCGGGCACTGAGCCTATCTTCCAGCATGTCTATAGAATCAACAATAGCGAGTTAGCGGAGCTGAAGAAGCAGGTCGACGAGCTGGAGGACAAGGGCTTTATTCGATCTAGCTCTTCACCTTGGGGCGCGCCAGTTCTTTTCGTCCCCAAGAAGGATGGTACGGTATGTCTGTATATTGATTACAGGGCGCTCAACAACCTTACCATCAAGAACAAGTATCATTTGCCAAGGATTGATGACTTGTTCGACCAGTTGAGCGGGGCGAGAGTGTTCTCGAAGATCGACTTGTGCACCGGGTACCATCAGCTGAAGGTGAAGCGGGATAACATTCCGAAGACTGCCTTTTGGACTCGCTATGGCCAATATGAGTATACAGTCATGCCGTTTGGGTTTACCAACGCCCCGACGGTATTCATGAACTTGATGAACAAGGTATTTCATCAGTACCTTGACAAGTTCGTGGTGGTCTTCATTGATGACATCCTCATCTATTCGAAGATGCCAGAGGGGCACGAGGAGCACCTGAGGATTGTGTTGGAGACTCTCAGGAGGGAGCAGCTGTATGGGAAGCTATCCAAGTGCGAGTTCTTCTTGGATCGTATGGAGTTCCTAGGCCATGTTGTCTCTGGCGAGGGGATTTCAGTGGATCCGAAGAAGATTTCTGCGGTGGAGTCCTGGTCTACGCCGAGCTCAGTAGCAGAGGTTCGGAGTTTTTGGGTCTGGCAGGTTATTATCGGAGGTTCGTGAAGGACTTTTCCAAGATTGTCCAGCCGATGACCCGCCTTACCAGGAAGGACGAGGAGTTTGTTTGGTCCGATGAGTGCCAGGCCGCCTTCGAGGAGCTGAAGGCGAGGTTGACTACAGCTCCTATCTTGACGCTGCCATCTGGATCTGGTGGTTATACGATCTACAGTGATGCTTCAGGACGGGGTTTGGGTTATGTGCTTCAGCAGCACGGGAAAGTAATTGCCTATGAATCTAGGCAGTTACGTCCTCATGAGAGGAATTACCCTACCTACGATCTGGAGCTGGCAGCGGTCATCTTTGCTTTGAAGCTGTGGAAACACTATCTGTACGGAGAGCGTGTAGAGATCTATACTGACCACAAGAGCTTGAAGTACGTGTTTACCCAGAAGGAGCTGAATATGAGGCAGAGGCGATGGTTAGAGCTAATGAAGAATTTTGATATATCCTTACAGTACCATCCAGGGAAGGCCAACGTGGTCGCGGATGCTCTGAGCAGGTATCCCGTGGCCATGTGTTTGACGATGGATCGTCACCTTCTGGCAGATCTGGAGAGCTTGGGCATAGAGGTGATAGTTCCTGGGTTCAAGGCGCAGATGTGGGGTCTGCAGGTACAGTGAGAGCTGATGGACAGGGTCAGGGCAGCTCAGTTTGAGGATGAGGCTCTGAGGGTCATCAGGGAGCAGGTCCAAACAGGACTGTTGGATGAGTTCTCTATAGCGGGGGATGGGTCGTTGAGGCATGGTACCAGATTGTGCGTGCCGAGCGGAGGACTTCGGAAGGAGGTTCTTCAGGAGGCACACCGTTCTCAGTACTCTATGTATCCCGGAGCCAACAAGATGTATAGAGACTTGAGACAGCATGTTTGGTGGTATGGCATGAAACGTGAGGTGGCTCAGTTCGTTTCGAGATGCTTGGTGTGCCAGCAGGTGAAGGCCGGGAGGCAGAGACCCGGTGGATTGCTCCAGCCACTACCCATTCCTGAGTGGAAGTGGGAGCATATCACTATAAACTTTATATCTGGGCTTCCGCGCTCTCCAGGAGGGAAGGATGCGATTTGGGTCATTGTTGATCGATTGACCAAATCGGCCCACTTTTTGCCTTTTAAAGTGGGTTTGTCGACGGAGAGGTTGGCCGAGTTGTACGTGCGACAGATAGTCCGATTGCACGGGGTTCCAGTAAGTATAGTCTTGGATCGGGACAGCCGATTCACTTCCCACTTCTGGCAGAGTTTGCAGCTTAGCTTGGGCACATCGCTCAAGTTCAGTACCGCATACCACCCCCAGACAGACGGGCAGTCGTAGAGGACGATTCAGACCCTCGAGGATATGCTACGTACCTGTGTCTTGGACTTCGGGGGATCTTGGGAGGACCACCTTCACTTGGTAGAGTTTGCTTACAACAACAGCTACTAAGCCAGTATAGAGATGTCACCTTTCGAGGCTCTATACGGACGGAGGTGCCGTACTCCCTTGTCTTGGGATGATGTTAGCGAGAGGGTTTTGCTTGGCCCTGAGATGGTGGTG
>JANAVB010020198.1:12032506-12295006 GCA_029216955.1 Iris pallida | reverse complement strand
TCTCGACACATTGGTCACACAGATTGGTATTCTTGGATCCCGACATGAGATGTTATTCCTCGTTATCTTGGTATATCTTGTGCAAGCTCCCTTGTAGTCCTTGTGCAGTATATGAACACCGATTCTCGAGAAGACTTGCTCCCTTTTCGTAGAATCCCGTATCGTAACGTGTCTTGCTTGGATCTACTCTACCAGTCGGGGGACGGAGAGTACTAGTATAGATGTGTGGTCAATACCCGCCTTGTATATATTGTAAACCTTGTGAATGCCAATCCTACACCACACGTATGATTGGCTAGATCATAACCTTGTGCAGACCCAATCCGGCCACATGTTGTAGCTAGTATTCACACACCTAGATATATGATTCTTGATTCTTGTACATGTCATGATCAGTTTACTTGCCTTGTTCTAGCTCTAGATTTACAGCTCACCTTGCCATGATATTCATATGTACATTCCATAATTTTCTTGTATATACTCTCTATTTACAGTCTTATAGCTTTTGTCATATCTTGTGAACTGTTGTTAGTAGATTGTACTCGTTCCATCCTGACAGGATATGTTGACAAATATTACAGATGCTGACGAGGAAGATTATTGTACCTACTACGGTCCGGATAATGTAGTGGGCGTAGACTTGGAGACTTTGGTCCAGCAGGGCTTAGCTCCGCCTGACGAGACCTTACCACTTGCTTAGTTAGAGTAGGTCTTTTGTACTGGACTTTGTCTCCAGCTACTTTTGTGACTGTTATTATTATGGATTGTATTAGAGACTTGGACTTGTATATATTCTTGTGTTGGACTTGACAGGTTATTATTTTATTATCGTCTTGTTGTCTTTATCTTTCAGTCTTTACTTTGTTATCTTAGAGTTGTGATTGAGTACTCATATATATTCATTGCTTGTCCTCCGTTCGAAGTTGACCATATTCTCGACAGGTTTTGATATATGTATATAAACTGTTTAGAGTAGAAAACCTACAGCGTTCCACGCCATTTTTACGGTGAGGGCTGGGCGTTGTCACGTGCACGTGCCCTTATAGCGGGTGCGGGTGCGGGTCGTGACACCAAGCCCAGCCTACGTCGCAGTATCGACAGTTGTATGCTGTCTATGATAAGCACTATCCATACAAGTACACAGTCCACATACATCATCCACAACTAAATCAAGACAAAGAGATTAAACTAAAAAGTCTCAATAAATGATTTAAAGAAAGATCCACTACAAATCAGCTAGTCTCGGGAACAAACCCGTTAAAATAAATATAAAATAGCTAGAACAAAAGTCTGCTAAGCTCACTAGCTAAAAATAATACGAAAGTGCATAGGAAGAAATATGCTACTCTGCATCAGTAGAAGCAACCGGTACATTGGTAACATCAGTGTCACAAAGATATGCACCATAAGCCTTGGGGCAAACCACGACGTCTAATGCTGAAAAATAGTTATCCAGTCAGTATTGGAGCAAGATCACCATAACACTACACTACATAATATAATATACAAGCAGATAGAATAGTAATAAGGAGAGGATGAATAAAACATGATACCAAAAGAGACCACTATATCTTAGAAAACAGTTTGAGAGTACAATTATGACTTGGAGCAGTTGAAGGTGTAACTAAGACACAAAGACAATATGAGAGAGCAAGAAATATAAGTCAAACCACTAGACAATATGTCAACATGAATTAAATCATGTATGCAGTATATTTTAGAATACAAGTGTTCCGCATGTGGACGGGTTAGGACATCTAGTAGTTGGTACGTGAGATGCAACGACTGCTACTAACATTAACATTGGGGAAACTTGTACATTGCATAGACCACATGCATATTAGTTGTATTCTCCCTCCCGACTCTCTTACAAGTAAACATGATCACTTTAACATTAACTTTAACTTTAAACATTGAACATTAAATATTGAACGAAAGCAGTAAGTGAACATGTATGACCATGATAATATGTATAACTCTCGTGCATAGTAATATGAAAGATAAGATCAACAGTTTAAGAATAACATACAGCATAGAATAAAGGCAACATAGGTCATAGTGATACTTGTTTTACTCGTAAAAAGATAAAGTCGCAACTCACGACGTCGTCCGATCTATCCCTACACCTAAAGGATCATAAGTTAGATATGAAAATCCTACTCTAAAAATCCTAGAAAGTGGCTAATAGTTTAACATAATTAATTCTATTTAATTTTAGAATAAATTATCTAAAAATCTAATTTAATATAATTTTAGAATTAAAATTAAATACTAATTTTTAGCCAAGAAAAATTATAATTTCGAATTCGGAACCCGTGGCACGCAAATCAAGGCACATCGATGACTAAGTAGTCAAACAAAATGAACTTGATGACTTGAGTGTGCACCCCAGTAGATTTTAGTATCATGAGTGCACTAGAATTGACCATGCCATAAAATCAAGATCTGGTCAAAAGATATCGCCATTATGGCTAACCGTGACCAAATTGATGATTCATTGACAAAACTAAATTCTATGAATTAAGAAAAATACTAGATGAATGTATTAATTTATGAGAAAAATATATGCCATAGATATCTGTCTTAGCTTTTCGAAACTTCAAACAGTTTGTGATTCTGATTCCTAATTCTCCCGAAATCTCAAAAAAAAAAGAAACGTGTCAAATTTTGGACAACTGACACTCTACGAATTTTTCAGAATTCTAGGTTAAGAATATATGAAAATAAATTAGATATTCAGAAACTATACCTCAATACGCTTCCAAAAAATAGCACATAAAAAGTACATCAGGGTTACCGGCAATCTCTTCGGGAAGTCGAAGAACACCAAGATCAAAACCTTTCTCTTTCTCTCATGAATCCCTAGTAATGCGGC
Source organism: Iris pallida (assembly GCA_029216955.1). Lineage (NCBI taxonomy): Eukaryota > Viridiplantae > Streptophyta > Magnoliopsida > Asparagales > Iridaceae > Iris > Iris pallida. The sequence continues at coordinate 12,292,131 of JANAVB010020198.1, read as the reverse complement.
TGGGAATAAATTAGGGTTTTACTATATACCTATATATAGGCCAAGCCGCGCTTTAGTGGCTATGCATTGGCCATGTGGCGCTCATCCTGCACCCTATTGTTAGCATCTGACGGTTGTGGACCAGCCGGCTTCGAGTTGGCTTGGGGGTCGGCTTTGGCTAGACTTCCACTCCGACTGGGAGATCGAGCCATACCCGCCCCCACCATGCATATGGCTGACAGCTAGGCCCGCCCCAGCACAGCTGCGTGACTGGCAGTAGGGCCCGCCCCAGCGCAGCTGGGTGGCTGGCAGATGGGACCAACATAAGCTAACTGTGCTATTACTTAAGGAAATAATTATAATTTCCAGAAAAGAGTTTTTAAATCAGTTTTAATTACAGAAACTCATAATAAATATTAAAAATAGCCATAAAAATCTGGAATAATTATAAAAAATATAAAATAACATATGGGACCCTAAAAAAAGTTTGGGGTCAATATTAGTCATAGGTTTTCTACAATAAATCCTATAAGTCCTAGAAAATAGGTTTTTCTATTTTTAATTATCAAAATAATTCCAAAAAAAGTACCAAAAATTATAGAAAATATATTTTGACCATCTAGAGCCCAATTAAAATATTTTTCCTCTAGAATGAGCCTGTGTGCCCTCATTAATTTTTTTAAAATACTTTCAAAGTAGCAATACCATAGTTAAAATTATATCAAAAATTTCCAAAAATTCCTAGTATTATTTATTCATTTAATCACTAGTCAAAGTAGAAAATTTTGGTAGCGGATGCTATAAATAGTATTGAAGGTTTGAACAAGTTACCATTGGACCTTTGTGATAGATGCAACTATGGAGGCCTGCACATAATTTTCAAGTCCTTCCTTGCTTTGGAATTGTCTTTCGTTTTTCTCTTGATATCCATCACCGTATTGAAGATGTTGTCGAATACATTTTTTTTTAAATATACATGACATCAAGATTGTGTCTTATGGGATTGTCCTTCCAATAAGGTAAGTCCCAAAAGATACTCTATTTCGTCCAATTATGGCTCCATCTGAATTCTATATCTTCTAAGTGGTGGTCCGATCTCGAATTTTACATTACAATCGACAAATCCTCTACCTCTTCGCACACTATACTCCTATCAATCTCAACAGGGGCGGAGATAGTTCATGTTTACCAGCTCTAAAGGCATCTCTGTTCATTCTCCACCGATGTGACACAGGAAGGAACTGACGATGACAATAAAAAAAGTAAGCTTTTTCTCAATTCTGAAGACAGAATGCCTTATTCTTTCCCACACATATCGGACAAGACATAATACCATGAGTACTCCATCCTGATAACATCATATATGCTAGAAAATCATTGCTAGTCCATATGAGCGTCGCTCTCATCTGAAAGTTATGCGCCATCGATATATCAGACGTTTGAAAGCCGAACTGCAACAATTATTTCAACTCATCCACCAATGCCTGAAAGTAGATATCGATGTTGTTCTTTGGATTTTTTAGACCAGATGTGATAAGTGTTAGATTTAAGGGGTCAAAATCACCGACTAATAAGAGTACTGAGATCCAGACTGTCTGAAAGGAGTGAATCCATCATAGCATATAGCCAACTGCTAGGCTCCATAGCAAATTCACGATGACATCGATCAAAATGCTTCCATGCCTCTCTATCAGAAGGATGAGACAATTCTTATTCATCCATCTTCTGTTCTTTGCTGTCATGCCATGTGATGTACAGTATTTGTGGACATATACATCCTCTATAGCCTCTTTGTGATCGAAAAAACTGCATGTATTTGTAGGGGCACAGCCTTGCTCGAACAATTGATTTTTCTTTGCCCTGAATTGTCTTATACTGGTCCTCGTTATAGAAAATACATCTATTTTTATTGTTGTCTTTTTATAGTACAACATGCAACCGCTTTGACAACAATCTATCTTTTGTAGCCTAATCCGAGTTTTATTATCATGATCTTCGACTTGTAAAAGTTTTCTGGTAAGTCCTACGATCATTTTGGAACCAACTCTCTAACAAACTAAATTATCCGACCGTGCATTCCTTTTGTAAGTTAAAATTAGACTTGTAGTTCAACAATCGTATCATCACCGACAGGACAGAACAAGAATCATAACCTGGGAATAACTAAGTATCGACATGCTTGAACATATCATAGAACTCCTTTACATCAGGATTCAGATTCTTCGGATAAAAACTTGGACAGGTCGCATCAAATACTAACTCATATGCCAAGTTTTGATGCCGATATTTGAAGTAATCTCCGAGAGTGGACTCTCCTACCTCTGTATTAAAGAAGGACTGATATTGAGGAGCCAATGGTTCTCCTTGAGCCATCCACTCGTTCTAGTTTGGTACGAAACCCTTCTTGTAGAGGTGCTCTCTCTTGAGATCCACCTCCTTGAATGATATATTATTACATTTGACACAAGTGCACTTTATGAGTCTTTCGTCCATGAAATAAGGTTGGCTACTAGCGTATCTCAGAAATTCTTCGACGTTCGCCTTAAAATCATTCGTCAAACCAATCCTACTCTCACTTCGTTGATTGTATTTCTACGAATGGTCAACTAAGTATCGAATCATTGCTTTCTTACACGTGAATGATTCTCCATGTACCATATGTAATCAAACAATATAGATTAAATACAAGTGTCAAAAAAGATAAAAATAAGAATATGAAGCCATTTTAGTGTGAAGCTTTCATGATTCCTTCATGACACTTCATGCTTTACTAGCATCTTATTCTTACAGCATTGGAATTTAATCCTAAAATAAAATCCTAACCCTAATTCTATTTTCCACCATGGTCTCAAATCAACTTATATAGGCAAATAAGAAACAAAATGCTTAAACATAAAACAATCTTGACATAGATCCCCTTACATATGATTCAAGTAAACTATCGATAACCAAATATGACTTTCTAAGAGAATCATCACTGCTATAGTAAATAAATTTGACAACATAAGTATAGAGTAGCAATCCTTCATCGATCAAAATGCTTCCATGCCACTACTAAAATAAATTTTAGGGCCTAGGTTGAGAAATCTCACAATGAGAAAGGAGAACAGGACTATGAGAGTAGCAGGGGGGTCGGGGTCGTCGTCGGCATCTTTGGCGTCAGGGTCGTATTCGTAAAGGAGGGTCGAGAAATGAGGGGGGCTTGTCGAAAAGGTTAGGAAGGAAGAAGGGGGTCCCTCTCTAGCAGTCGATGGAGGAGGATTGGGGGATGGGGGTTGGTCGAGAAGGACACCAGAAGAAGATGAGAAGGAGGAGTAAGGGGAGGAGGAGATCGGTTGAGGAGGAGTATGGGTTCGCCGGTGAGGGGGTCGGTGGAGGAGTAGTAGGGAGGAGGAGGGGTTCCGAGAATTAGTCGGAAGGAGGAGGAGGAGATTTGGGGGGAATTTTTTTATGAAATTTTGAAAATGAGAAGAAAAGGGTTACTATGTCAGTTTTATTCGTTTCCAGCGACGAAAATGATCCGACGCTAATCAGTCGGTACCGAAGCGACAGAATAGCGACACATATAGCAATGTAAATTTAAAATTTATTTTACATAAATTATCGATCAAGTCTGGAAACAATAGGAAATAAAAGAAACAATCCATAACCAAGGCAAGGTACACTTGTCTGTAACCAATGTCTGAGTGTATGCCTGACCAACTCCAATGTCTTTGTAACTCCCGCCAAGTTCACCTATAATAGATATATTATTGTTAATACTCTCTAACAACTTACCATATATATAGACTTTATTAATATCTATACCCACTAGTTACCATAATATCGTTACAAAACTATACAACATATCAAGTACCAAATTTTCTTATAAAAATAATTTATAACTAATATAAAATAATAATTTAATTTTTAGAAAATACTTATAAATATTTTTATATCACTAATAATATTATTTTATTGGAAGAAACTCAAGCACAATAGTCCTATGTTGATACTACATCATTAATACCACATTTAGCCTACTAATTCAGTTCCAAAACAATAAATAATTAAAATATATAATTTTGGAAAAATTATAGAAATTAGTTAAAATAGTGTTTTTATCATCAAACTTTGCACAACAAATATTTTAGTAGAGGTATATGAAGTATCAAAGCTTTTGGATACAAGGAACACATGATTATCGGTGTTAAAGTTTTATGACAAATGTTAAGAATTTTTTTAAATACTAAACGAACTCAAAACTCAGTAAAAAATATGAGTTAGAAAGATCTTGATGTCTATTTTCTTATAAAAATTATAGGAAGATCGAATCTGAAGAAAATAGGCAAAAATACACTCGTAATATATCTGGTCTGTTCTGGACACCTTGTCATAGAATTGACGTCCTGGACAAATCGTTTGTAACTGTACGGATGGCTAATTGGATATAAAAATAGACACAGAGATTTTTCCATTAGTTTTGGTTTAACGAAAAGAAAAGGTAGGAAAGTACACGAAATCCTATATGCAAAACAACATACCTGCTAGAACGAATTCAGACTTGGAATCCAACTTCGGGTGACTTCTAAAATTTGTAACCCCTCATAAATTTGTCATGGACCTTCAAGGGCTTGCTTGGACATTAAAGGGTTGCCTAGCTTCACAACGAATATTCATGGAGCGTTATAGGAGGTCAGAAAGAGGTCGAAACTGCCGGTTTGCCATAAGGTGCTATCGACAGCCAAGGCTATGAGGGAAATTCGGGATTGGACTTTTGGGGGAAGGCTTTATGGGGTCTTGACGGCAATAAGAAGAGAGGGGATGTTAGGATTTTGTTGGAATATATATTAGGATGAGTTGGGCTTTGGTTTGGACTAAATTGGTTAGGATTTGACCCCCAAATGATTGATATGGTTATGTATTTCCTTATTGGGTGGGTTGCTTGACCAAGTCAAAAATAGAGTTTAATTCGCATGGCTATAATTTAATCACTAAAACTCAATTAAAAAATATCTAATATAATTTATCAACCTTAGATTGGCTCTAACAAGTAGGGTTGGCTAAGTTAGGGTCCGAATTGATTTTCTAGTCAATTTGAACCCAAAAAGTCAAGTAATGGGTTTCACATGACAATAGCACATGGGAATTCGATTGAATGGCACACCCTATGAATGTGCATCGTAGGCTCAAAATGAGTCAAAACCATATATTGGGTCAAACAATTTTTATCTATGTCGAGTCCCAAACTCAAGTTGGAAGTTCGGTCTAGAATTATGATAAACAGTCAAAATGGTCTAAGTTGACCCGAAGTTGTGCGAAGTGAAAAGAATGTTAGAGAACAAATTTGGATGGGATATGATAAAACGGTGGACGTGTCTATAATTCAAATATGGAATTTGATTTGAGAAATTGATATTTGTTGTGCTTCAAAATCAAATCTATGATAAAGTGCTACTATAGTTATTAGTGACTTAATATACGATTTAATATTAAAATATTCATATAAAATAATTAAAAATAAATTTCAAAAACTAGGGGACTTACTCTTAAGATTGTCCTTCCCCAGTCTTATGCAACGTTCCCTTGACATGGATTTGACATGTTTGATTGACTTGACTTGACCTGTAGTTTTAGGCGAGGATTTTGTTATAGGCGTTGACTATACTTGACCACTCTCTATTGTGAGCCTACACGGAGCTGCAATCTATAGGGTTATTAGCTTCTACCGAGTTTTGTTTTACTCTAATTTTATTCATAGTCACGTTTACTAGGACGATTCTCGATAGCATGCCACATTCTTCATGTTTTCACTCTTGTACTGTGTATTTTTTAGTCTTTAAATCTCATACTGTTTCCTGTCTTTTCATGCATATTATTACTATAAGTAGGCTTGTATATTATGTATCTTGCTATATCCCCTAAAGACCTGGTGATCTCTCTAAGTTTGTTGAGCTACTAGAATAGAAGGGTAGTTGGTGAATGTTTCTCTCGAAATACAGGTATATATTTGGTTGATATCTTCATTATGTTCATTCGGTATTCTATTTATTTCTATTATTTTATTTTTATGTATAGTATAGTTTTGTAAGCTTTTTTTCTTTCTATGAGCTTTTTCAGACAAATGTAATGAAGCCTGATCCACTTTATTCTATATTATCTATTCTTGTTTGCTTGTAGGATCCAGTGTGTTAACGTCTGATCAACATTAGTACACTTGGTCTTATGTGAAATTTACTTTTTGTGGATTGAAATATAGAAATATTATAGTGATATAGAGTTATAACTACCTGATGTAGACAGCTTATACGTATTTGAGATGGGCTGGAGTCTACTTGATACGTAGTTGACATGTTTACGTATCTATGTTTACGTATTTTTGGAATGGGGTGAGACAAAATGTCACATTTACTTCTGAATGATATTTCAAGTTGCGATATTTCACACACGGACACTTAATTTTGGTATCGTCCATGTAATGGGGGAACGCCTTGGCGAATTACAGAAACTGCTCTACCTTTTATATGAATTTATCTTACATACCGTACATGTCATCAGGATGACGGTTGTACATCTATGAATGATGCTGCAAGTAATAATTCATGTCCATTTTGAGATACTTCTGCAAATATGGATACGAATTGTTGAAGTATATATATTGTTCAAATGGATGCAAAATGGATACACTTTCCAAACCTAGTAGACATGGACAACTCGGATTTCAAACCCCATTAAATGGATGCCTCAGAATAATAAACAAGCCTCTACAAGCATAATTTTAGCAAACAGATACCTATTTAATAAGAGGTTAGCAAAAATTTCCTCCTCGAAAAATGAGACACGTAGATCATGGAGACAAAGAAAAATAGTAATATTATTATACAAGTTGATTTCTAGAAAGACGATATACTCATTAGTATTTGTGGTGGTAAATGATTTTTTTATTTGTAGAACTTCGGTGCATATCAATAACTTAAGGATTTGTGTACCTTTCATGCACGATGTATAAGAGGACTTACATATCCTTAAATTACTAATACACAACAAAAGTTGCAGAAATTTAAGAAAAAAAATTCCATTTATCAACACAAATTATATTGAATTAATTTCGTCTTCCTTAAACATCAACTCTTACGATAATATTACTATTTTTTCTAGCATGAGGACCTACTTGTCTCATTCTTATAAAATCAAATTTTCATCAATGACTTGTTAAATAGGCAAATGTTTAGTAAAATTATGCAAGTAGAAGTGTACACTAGAAAAGAGTACTAGATCCATACATTATAATTGTCAATTGTGGAGATGGACATAAATAAAGCAATATCTTACTCGATTTAGATCATTAAATGAATGAAAACATAAAAGCAATATCTTACTCGATTTCGATCAATAAATCCTAAACACTTTATACCCATGTAATGGTGGCTCCACATAACAACTAAATTTCATTCATTTCTTGCTTATATTACTAAGGATTATCTAAGTTCTGCTCATATGTAGTATTAAAAATTATCATCATACACGTATAGTATCCATTATTTAACATAACTAGAAGCACCAAGATAATATGAAACTATGAAAGAAATCAATTACACAATAAAAAAAAGTGTTAGGTCATCTCATCATCATTGCCAAGTATTGGGGGAGGGATATATTGGGAGGGGTATCCATATATGGCAGTCCAGACTGCTAATTTTAGCCTCGCCTAGTCATTGCCAAGTTCATTGCTAAGATTACATATATTATTATGTATCGATGTAACATATTTATGTACCATTATGTTTCGTGATTTGGTATCTGATACACCTCTTCGATTTTATATTTCCTCGAAACATATACATAGATATGGCTTGCTTATGACTATGTTCCAAAGACACCCAAATACGGCTTGCTTAGCCTATTCATCTCTCTTACTTCCTCTTAAATCCACAACCACCCTAATTCTAATCCCTAGCCTTCCTTTTCTCTTACTCAAAACTCCTCTTCCTCTCCATATCCTCTCACACCCCAAATTCCCTAACAAAAATAATGGCTTTCTCTACCCCTCCAAACTGCTATTCTTCTCCAACTAGGGTATGTCCTTGTCCATGTCAGTTTGATCCGTGTCAGTGTCAATGTGTCAAAACTAACCCTAGTTAAACCTGAAAATTAGAGTGTGTGTATCCGTATCAGTGTCATTATGTGCCCGTGTCCGTGTTTGTATCTATGTGTATCTGTGTTATTATCAAAAGAATTATGGGTTAGGGTTTACCTGAGAACGGGGTGTGCATCGAAGTCGATAGGGAGTCGGTGCGTCACAGTAGAAGGGGGAAGGAGGAGCGCCTGAGGAAGCAGTCGATAGAGGAAGGAGGGACTAGAGCCGCACCGGAGGGTGGAGGGGAGGAGATGAGGGGTCATCGGAGAAGAGGAAGGGTCGTTGGAGGAGGGATAGGTTGTCGAAGAAGAAGAGGGGTCGCCGGAGAAGAGGTCGAGGATGGGGGTTGGAGAATTTTGGGATCAGAGGGAAATGGGGGGAGGGGTGGAGAATTTTAGGAATGAAAGTATAGGGAAATGAAAAGTTGAATCATATAAGAAATAATTAGCAACGTAAGCTTTCAACGTCGCTAAGCGTTGCTACTTTTTTAATATACCACGACGTACACAAAATGACGTCGCCAACCGTCTCCACTGTATGCCCCGTGCCGTACGGTGCATTACGATGAGTCGTTGACTCGAAGAAAGTAAGTTGGCCCGAAGAATGTATCGAGTTGAATCGATGCAAATGTTACGTTGGCCCGAAAGAAAACATTGAGTCGAGACACAGATCTAGTAAATTGAATCGATGCAAAGCATAAGTTCGATTCGAACAAGTATTTATTTTAGTTGGTTTCATGTACATGCTAAGCTTTTACACTGATTATAAGATGTTGACCTTTTGCCTTATTTGCAACAGAGTCCATCAAAACCAATGCATCGCGTCGCAATAGACTGAGACATAGGCAAGGTAGGCTGAATCAGTCTGGTTGTTCAATGGAGCATGAAGTGCTCGAATGGCTAAGTCAGAGGAGTTGGTCGTGCAACAAAGTTAAGAAATCAAGCCACATTGGCTTGACGAAATAACAGGCATTTCAACATAAGATGGAAGGACTTTGAGCTTTCTTTCCTACTCCATCATGCCTAATTAAAATGTGCCTTTGTATGCTAAGTTATAGAGTCCACGCTCGAATACGAGAAATCGTAGTGCTTGTCGATCGCTAAAATAAATCATTGAGGCAAAACATGCATCAAGTGCACAAGTCGTAAATGAACATCAAAATACCACAACGACGAGTGTCTTGAAGCGTGATCCATAAGAACATAGGATAATTATATTGGCAAGTGCCTTAGGGCACGAGTCGTTCATGCCTTCGTGCAAGAGTTAGAGGGCTAGAACATTGAAAGACTATATCGAGGCGAGTGCCTTAGTGCACGAGCTAATAGAACATTGAATACTCAATCGAGGTATGCCTTAGTGCACGATTCGGAGGCAAGAACATAAATCTAGCACATTAAAAGATAAATTCGATGTGTGCATCAAATGCACAAATTGCATAACAATGACTGTTAAATCATAGAACATTGTAAGATACACTTCGTGCGCGAAGTAAGTAGTTGTGGCACAAATGCCACGGAACTGTCAAATGTAGTATATTGCCTTGGAAATATTTGGGACCTTTGGGTCGTTCATTGAACATAGAATTAGGGCTTCGTACCATGGAAAGATTGGAAGAAAGAATCAAAATATGAGTTAATACAAGTTCTGAGTTTCAGACTCAGACTATGCTAATGATTATGATTGCTTCTCTATTTGCGCATATTGCACAGTCAAATGAAATTGAGTATATAGTCCGTACATGGGTATATGGTTCCCTCGAACGAAATCACCGGGGCACCAGGACCATTCGACATAGGAGGGATGCATAAACATTGTTGGTGCACATCTTTTCGAACGATTTGCGACCGATGACTGATGTGATAAGCCATAATTGTTGGTAAGATCAGTGTTCAATTATTGGGATAGCAACCCACATGGGGAGGACACCGGGTTACCCAATTTTAGAAGAGATTTTAGTCCATTATGGCTTGAAATGTCAACGACCTTCATATAGATAGGGGTGCTGGGATAAATGATGTAGGCACACAGATCATGTACAAAGATCACTTATAACATAATAGGAAAAGATGGTAGGCGTATTTACCTTGCATCGGTGCAAGGATGAGTGTGTCAATATTGGTAAGAAATTGCCACGAAACAACACGAGATATACATATGTTGTCTGCTTACTTACGCGAATAAATGATAACATGTTTGTCACGAAATACATGCTTTACTGCTTTCGAATATGCCATAAAACCAATCCTAAGGCAAAGATTGATCACAAGTTAAGCTGCATGATTCATAAATTTACTTAATGTTGGTTTAGTAAAGTGGTTCTTATCTGTACGCAAGAGGATTAGTACTGATCTCCCACTAGATTGCTTGCAGGATGCAGGAAATGGTTTACTCACGACGGAGCTTTGCTTGGACGCACTAAGGCATGGAATGTCATAACGTTTTGAGGTGTGCGATCGCATTGACGTTCGAACTTGCATTGGATGATGCGGCCGAGATATAGAAGGCATGATGTAGGGGATGATAAAATCCTTTATGGGCTAGATAGATCGTGAGTAATGTAACCCGATCTGGATTCATTTGGGCTATTAAAAGCCTTTGTAATTTTGCTGCCTATTGAATAAAGAGAATTGTTTCATATACTCTATGTAACTTCAATGCGACTTTATTTTCTTGTACTACGAATATTGAATTAAGATAACCATTTTAATGATTTGAATCATCTAGTCTTGTACGTGTGCAACTCGAGACCCGTACGACATCACGTCCTAGCGAGGCTGATTGATTTGACTGAATCGATGCGAGGACGAATGATTCAGCGGATTGGGGCATGACAAAGTCGTATCCGAGCTCTAAGTTCAATTTCCTCATGACGCTTTGTTTCATTTTAATTCCAAAATTTGCCTACCATGATCAAATGACTCTTGACTCTGCTTGATGTCGCACTGGATGTTCCATAGAATAAGTCTATATAACATTGCGTATTTTTGCAGCAAGCGTTACAAAATTTATATAATGTTGCCGAGTAGAAGTCGTAAATATTGGTTGCATCAAGTGTCACGAGCCGTAAAATATTGGTTGCATCAAGTACAACAAGTCATAAGATGTGAATTGAGATATTTGTTGTTTTAATTCAACAAGTTGAATGAGAGATGTTAGGTACATCAAGTACAACAAGTTATGGGATAATGATTGCAACAATGTGGCAAGTCGCGGGATGTTGTTGCATGAATCCAACAAAGTTGATAAGCATAATGATACGTTGCATATGAACATGGAAGTTGATATCGAATGTGTTAAATGGATTCGAATAGTGACTTGAATGTCGGAAACAAAATATTGTACGAAATGGAACAAATGGAACTAAAATAATAAATCGTAGGAACGAATAGGTTCGGTTGTTCACTGAACTTGAGTTGACGAATGTATACATTGGCAGAGTTGTGTCAGACTTGAGTAAACGAAAGTTGCAATTATGATAGGCATGATCATTGCGGGATGGTTAGTTCGAAATAAATGTTAATTCATACCGAGTATGATGTGAGAGAAATGATTCAATTTTTAGTGGTATATGTCATACCACTTATGCAATGAATAACTCCATTTCTGAGTGGTATATGCAATACCGCTTATGCGATATATTTGTCGAACACATTGTATGAATTATGATAGATTTGTCCGTAACATAAGTGTAGTGTCGAGACTCAATTAGAAACTTATACGATAATATTTTGATGCAAGTGTTCTTCGATAAGTTTGGCTAGAAGGATCAGGCACAGGCTCGTGTCAACGGACGATAAGTTGAATAAGAACTCAAAATTTATAAGTCTGTCGAATGGCTGAGACAAGCGAAAGGATTATGCTTCAAGGCAATAATCAGATCGACGAGATAGGAAATTCAAAATTATAATCGGGTCGCATGAGTTACAAGCTCGATAAAAATGTTGGTCGATATGAATTGTAATCGGATCGCACAAATTATGAGCTCGATGAAATGTTGGTTGATGCGAATAATCACCTAAAGAAAAAAGTTGGTTATGTTGAGACGAAACTCATTTGAGTACGACTGCAACACGTGAAACTTAGAGGGTATGATCTTATAACTCGAGGGTTCGATGTTCGATAATCGGTAACTCGGTTACGCGATCAAAGTATAGCAGGATGCGACGAATCAAAAACTATATGACGTGTATAGAAAAGTTTGTTGTAAACTTGGATGTATACGATGCAAGTTAAGTTGACGTTGATACAGATTCAAAGTTGACCCTCGTGCTATCGAAATTGATACGTAAGGAAGCATAAGCACAGTGTGAGAATACAAAACGGAACCGGCCTATGATCAAGATTTTTGTAAACAACAATACGAGAATGTCGAACTAGTTGACCGTAAATCTTGTGATTAATCAGGGTGAGACTATATAGTCATCGATGATTATTTCGATGCGTATAGCATCTCGGGTGTTGACCATGGGTAGATAGACTCAAACTCGATACAAGTAGATGTTTCATGAATTGCGGAATCATCAACGGTAGTGCAAGAATTATCCGGAGGATAGTTGCGCCTCCGTTGCGCAGGTAGAAATTGTTGTGTTTGGATTTGGGTAGAGTCCTATAGAATTCGTCTGAACATGATGTGGCTCCAAATTAAGATATAGCATAGTTCGTAGTAACCATCCTTCATTAATGATCCACAATTATCGAGCGTAGCTTCGGGACAGCTAACCTGAGAAGACTTGACCGCCAAATTAAAGTAAATGATAGAAACCCATAAGATGACCCAAACGATATCGGATATAGAATTACGTCGAGAACGAATATGATGTGGTGCATGTTGATGGTAAGTCTAGGCTATCGAATAATTATGTCAGGAATTTATGGAACAATTTTGGCTGATAATAATATAGTTAAATTTTAACGATTGGTCGGATGAATGCTTGAATGATTATGTTAGTCAACGATTGAAATAGAATTCACAAGCAAACTTGGTGATATAGATAGAAAAATACAAGAATCGTGCTATGCACGGGAGCGAGCAATAAAAGAATAACTTTTGAGTTGTGTCATTGGATTTGAATTCATATAGCAATTGAGCTTACGTGAATCGAACTTGTATTCCATGTAGCGAGATGACTTAAGTTGGGATTGGGATTGAGAATTTAGTTAGAAATTTTTTACTCGATAGAAATCGAACATAAGACGCATCGTAGAGACCTTGTGTCAAAGCAATTGTTGCCTTTGAGCACTGTTGACTCGAGTTAAAATTTTGGGTTGGAAAGACCGTTGCCTTTGAGCATTGTCAATTTGAGTTCGTCGGAAGAATTTAAGCACGATGTTTGGGTAAGTTGCCTAGCGGGGGGTAGTTCCAAATATTGATGCGATAATACTTCAACAAAAAGGATGATTGTATCGAAATTAATAGGAAGCAAGGCTTCATAAGTAGTTGGGTAACGACTTCAATTACGCAAAGAGGTGAATAACAGTTAGACGCGAAGGCATTAGGGAGATATGTTGCAATTGGATGCGTGATGGTTTGATGTGACGCATAAGTTTGATGGTCAGTGCAGAACTTACGAAATGAGAAATACGATTTTGAAATCGCGTTACATGTGGTGACTTTGTTGAATGATCATGTATTATTGAATAAAGCATAAGCGAAAGAATTGTGGGAATGGTTGTTAGAGATCAAGTTCGATCGAGAGTACGCGATGGCAAGTATTTGAGGATTTAAGTTATACATGTTAACTTTGTTCTAATTCTCTACCACAGGTCTTGGTGGAAATGCATATATTTCTAGGTCGCTTAAAATATGTATATGATCCAAACTAAGTTGTATGCTAAATTCAAATCGAGCTGTAGGAAGGATTAAGATACGTTAATGAAAGCTTTGTACGAATGTTTGAAACAGAACACCGATAGTGGAATGGGACCATAAAATGATTGCAAGAAATACATAGATTGAGTGTTGGTTTTGGTTCGAGACAAACCTTGTTTTGAGTGGTATATTATGTAATATCCTATACCATGCAGTACACTACGATGGGCCGTTGACTTGAAGAAAGTAAGTTGACCCAAGGAATGTATCGAGTCAAATCGATGCAAGTGTTGCGTTAGCCCGAAAGCAAACATTAAGTCGATTCAAAGATCTAGTAAATCGAATTGATGCAAAGCAAAAGTTTTATTCGAATAAATATTTATTTTAGTTGGTTTCATGTGCAGGATAAGCTTTTACGTTGACGTCGATCTTTTGCCTTATTTGCAACGGAGTCTGCCAATACCAAAGTATCGCCTCGCAATAGACTAAGGCATATAAATCGAATAGTTCAACAGAGCACGAAGTGCTCGAATGGTTAAGTTAGAAAAGTTGGCTGTGCAATAAATTAAAGAATCGAGCCACATCGGCTTGATGAAACGATAAGCGTATCGGCATAAGACTTTTACCCTTCTTTCCTATTTCGTCATGCCTAATTAGAATATACATTTGTATGCTAAGTTATCGAGTCCACGGGCGTGGTTCGAATAAAAGAAATCATAGTATGTGTCGATCGCTAAAATAAATCATTGAGGGGAAACGTGTATCAAATGCACAAGTCGCAAATGAACATCAAAATATCGTAACGGCGAGTGCCTCGATGAATAAGCCACAAGAACATGGGATAACTATATCGGCGAGTGCCTCAGGGAACAGTCGTGTGTGCCTCCATATACGAGTTAAAGAGTTAGAAAATTGAAAGACTATATCGAGGTAGGTGCCTTAGTCCACGAGCTAATAAAATATTGAGTACTCAATCGAGGCATGCCTTAATGCATGATTCGAAAGGAAGAACATAAATAATAGGACATTGAAAGATATAGTTGAGGCATGCATCAAATGCACGAATCACATATAATGAACGTTAAGTTATAGAATATTAAAATATATACTTCGTGTACGAAGTAAGCAGTTGTGGCAGAAATGTCACAGAAATATCAAATGTAGTATGTTGTCTTAGAAATGTTTGGGACATTCGGATCGTTCATTGAACATTAAATTAGGACTATCATGGAAAGATTGGAAGAAAAAATAAAAATGAGAGTTAATACAAGTTATAAGTTTCAGACTCAGACTTTGCTGATGATTATGATGGCTTCACTGTTTGTACGTATTGCATAGTCAAATGGACTTGAATATATAGCCCGTACACGGGTATGTGGTTGCCTCAAACAAGATCACCGGAGCACCGGGTTCGTTCGACCTAGGAGGGTTAAATATTTTGGTGCACATCTTTTGGGACGATTTGTGATCGGCTACTAATGTGATAAGCCATAATTGTTGGTAAATCGGCATCCTTCGGTTACTGGGTTAGCAACATGTACGAGAAGGACGTCGGATTACCCAATTTGAGAAGATTTTAGTCCATTCTGGCTTGAAATGCCAATAACCTTCATATAGATAGGGGACGTGGACCAAATAATGCAAGTACACAGATCATGCACAAAGGTCACTTATAACATGACAAGAAAAGATGGTAGGCGTATTCACCTTACATCAGTGCAAGTATGAGTGCATAGATGTTGGTAATAAGTTGCCATAAAACAATACAGGATATAAATATATTGTATGTTTACTTACGCAAATCAATGCTAACATATTTGCCGTGAAATACATGCTTTACTGCTTTCGAATATGCCATGAAATCGATTTTAAGGCAAAGATAGAAAGATCATAAGTTAAGCTGCATAATTCATAAATTTAC
Organism: Iris pallida; assembly: GCA_029216955.1. Lineage (NCBI taxonomy): Eukaryota > Viridiplantae > Streptophyta > Magnoliopsida > Asparagales > Iridaceae > Iris > Iris pallida. The sequence goes on along the minus strand of JANAVB010020198.1, from coordinate 12,276,306 downwards.
TTAATATCAGTTTAGTAGAGTGGATCTTATCAGTACGCGAGAGGATTAGTACTGATCATCCACTAGTTGCTTGCATAATGAAGGGAATGGTTTGCTTGCGACGGAGCTTTGCTTGGACGTGCTGAGGCATGGAATGCCATATTATTTTGAGGTGTGTGACTGGATTGATGTTTGAACTTGCAACAGAATGATGCGGTCGAGATATATAATACATGATATATGGAACGATAAAATCCTTTGTGGGCTAGAGAGATCATGAGTATTCTAAGCCAATCTGGAAGATTCATTTGGGCTATTGAAAGCCTTTGTAATTCTGCTGCTTATTGAATAAAGAGAATTTATGAAACCCGAAAATTTCGATTTTATTATTTTAATTAAATGGATAATTTGTTTGTTAAATTATTATTATTATCATTATTAATTGTTAAATTAGGAAAAATCGTATTTTTTTAGAAAAATTATTATTCATGGAATTTTTAGTGTTGGACCTGACCCGTCCTAAACCCATCTTGAATCCATTTCGGAAACCGAACCCAATTTCGGTTTTTTTTCGAAACAAATCTTGTAGTATATTTATATATATATAAAAATATTATTTTCCTTATTAAAAGAAAAAGAATTCTTTTATTTCCTTTAAAACTTTCATTAAACTCTCTCTCTCTCTCACTTCCTTTAAGCACCAGCCAAACCATTCTTTTCCTTCCATTTTCGACCGCAGCCAACCCCTCCCCTTCCGAACCGTCGACGACCACTCCATTCCCCTCCCGTAACCTCCAGATACCTACCCCTATAAAAACCCCCACCTTCTTCTCCACTCTTCATCACTTTTCGCAAACCCATTTTCCAATAATCCCTAGCCCCAACCCGATCCGGCCGCCCAAGCTCTCGCCGGCTCCGCCCAAGCTTGGCGACCCCTCTCGGCGACCCTTGTCGCGCCCTCACGGTGACCCCGGCCATCGACCTCTTCGTCCGTGCCCGACGTGCGCTGCCGAGCAGCCTTCCGTGCTGCTGCCCCGATCCCGCCGGCCGACCGCCCTTAGCGTGCCCTGGCCCAGCGTCTCCTCGCTGCCGTTTCTGACCCGCGGCCTTCCGGTGACCCCGCGGGTTTTCCAGATCCGCTGTTCCCGTATTCTGGAGTTTTCCCGAGACCGCGAAATTCATTTTTGTCCTATTTTCACCTGAGAGCTCTAGCCGAGCATCCGAGGTATATTTTTCTGTGTCCCTGTTTTCCTTCCGATGAGTCGATGATGACACGGTTTCGATCCCGCTATGGGATTCGATTGTTGATGTTGGTTCTGGTTTCTAAATCAGAATTTGTTCGTTGGGTTTCTGATTTAATTTCGGAATTTATGCTGTGAATTTTGGGTTTAGTATTCTGGTTCCTATTCGGAGTTGGATCTGATATTTCCGACTTTGATTTGGAATAGTCGGGTTTGTTTCTGATTTCGAGTTCGATAGTTTTCGGATTCTCGGATTGAGTTCTGTTGGAACTCAAGTACAGGTGGCTTAAACTCTGTGGATTTCTTTCTGGTATATGTATATATATATGGCTTTGAGATGGATTTTGGTTGGTTTTTCAGTTATGTATTTTGGTGTTGGCGTTATTCCTGGTTTGGAATATTTTGGTTGTTATTTTTCCATTATTGGGTTATCCCGATTATAAAGGAGATGCTGCCCGATTTTTCTAAAATATTTTGAAAACCTTTCGGTTTATTTCTTGAGTTCGACTATAGTCCTTTGACAGTTATTGTTTGGCTTTCGGATAATATTTTGGGTTCTAGTGTAATGCAAATGAAATCGGAATTTCCGGACGTTGAGGCATAAGCTAGAATACAACATGACAATTTGGACCAAGTCTGAGACTTACCATATTTTTTTATATTTTAAATTAAATTATTATTTTAGAACGTGTTACTGGCCAATAGTATTTTGGTGCAGGACCTCGGCCTGCTGAATGGATCGCTTCCCGGCGTTCAGAGTTCACCAGCAATTCAATTATTTTAATTCGTTTAATTTATGTAATAATTTGTAAGGGCATAAGCCCAGTTTTTATCTTTATTTCTGTGGCCCTGTATTTGTGTAGCGTAGCTTTTTAACTTTCTTTTCTGGTATTGTTCGTAGACGTGTAAAATATTAATTCATATTATTTTTGATATAGAAAAATTATAAAATTTTCTAATAATAAATAGTAAAAATTACAAGTTTATACAAGTTCACCTTTTTTCTCATTTAAAGAAAAACCTAGTTTTAAATATATTACAAAATATAAAGTTTTGCCAAATAATCGGAAGATACGAAATTTTCCAATAAATGTTAACCTGATTTTTATTTCGTTAAATTAATAATTTTAAATCGCATCGATAAACGTGATATAACATAAAATTTGACGAGGATAAATTTTAGAGATTGTAACTAGAACACGTAGATATGGTTCAAATATTTTTCTAAGAAGGGATTCTCAACTGTAGGATTTCGAGGACAAGTCTGAATACTTCTCCGGTACCGATTTCAAATCCAGTCATAAACCAAGGCAAGTACGGTTATGTTTGTTTTTCAATTTAATTAGTAATTGTAATATTGCAAGATTAAACCACATTGCTACACGAAACTCTCTCCTAGAGTATTGATTGTTATTGATTGTGGGATTGGGGGAGTAGTGTAGTGTTCTATGACCAATACCTTCATATTGCATAATTATGCGAGCTTACTCCTTTTCACACAGGGATAAGCCGTATCGTATCACTAGGATACTATTGTACAACCCAAGCCAATCATAAGCATTACATACTCAAATCACATTGTTCTCAATTATGGAAAATATTGTTCAAGTATTTCAAACTGTTTAAAATTGCTAATTTCTAATTATTAGTTGAATTGTTAAATTTTCATAATTGTACTTTGCTCCTTTTCTGACTGGATTCCCCACCCCCAATAGGTTTCATTGATGAAGCTGAGCTATTGATTAATAGCTATTATGATCATGAGCTTTATCCAGCTGTGCTGCCAGAGTCCCAATCGGACGATGTTGATCTCGGGGCTGATGAGCCAACTTTCTAGTGTTGACATTTCCTTGCTATTTTTATGTTTAAATTTAAAGACAATTTTATATTATCAGATGTATCAGATGAAACTTTTTGTTGGACAAAGTTTTAATATTCATAATTTTAGAAGTTGTGACAAATATATATTGTGTTGTTGAGATTACCTGCAAGTGGATACAGCTTACTGCCGCCGTCTCACAACGGTGCAGGCTGGGCATGATCCGATTCGACCCAACAATTTGGGACCGGGTCGTGACATGTTATTAGTGGTGGCCCATGCAGGTCTGATCAATAACTTAGGTAATCATATCTAGAAACAATTAGAACACTAGAACATTAATTTGTCACAACATAGGACCGAAATATATTATAAATAAATATTTTTGTTTGTTATAGACTGGTAGGCTACCTTGCTTATGTTTTGCAATCCTAAACCTTCCAGAGTATGGCCACAGACAAGACCAACACTGCTGGCGATGGGTTGTCATCACCCGATCACACCCCACCTCCTCAACCAAGTCTGGATCCTACACCTTGGCAGCAGATCGATCGTCCCCATAATGCATCAGCACCCCGTGGATTTTACACTACAACTCAAATGTCAGATCCTACATCTTCTCGGACTGAACAGCAAGCCCCTGCGGTAGTGCCCGATCCAACTGCCCCACCAGTACCCGTGGACCCCACCGACCTCGTAGGCCTGCTACGAGGAGTGCTTGAGGCACAGAGAACTCAAGCTGAAGCTTATCGCGAACAGACTGCGATTATGAGAGAAGGCATGGAGAATGCCCACAATGTGGCTATGGCTGCACTGGAGAGAGGAGAAGCAGCCCTATCTGAACCAAGGCCTGCTAAAGTCGGCAATATTGAGAAATTTAAGAAGCTGGGCCCTCGACCTTTCAAAGGAACCGAGGGAATCATCTACGCTGATAAATGGCTCGACAACATGGAGCGTCTCCTCAGCGTTGCTCGACTTCCAGATGACCTTCAAGTTGAAGCTGTGGGGCTCCAATTGCTAGATGTAGCAAGCACCTGGTATCGGAATGAACCCCTACTCCAGGACAGACAGCTTGACTGGAACACCTTCAAGAGGTTGTTCCGCGGGAAGTTCTTCCCAACATCAGAGTTGCGAGAGATAGAAAGACAATTTCAGAATTTGAAGCAAGGGAACATGACGGTTGATGAATATACGACAGAGTTTGGTCAACTTAGTTGCTTTGCCAAGAACTTGGTTGCTGACCCCGCCGATCGTGTTGAAAGATTTAGGTATGGACTGAGGGAAGAGATTCGCGCTCCTGTGATCGCAGACGGTGCCAAGACGTAAGAGAGGATCCTAATAAGAGCTCAGGATATAGAGAAGAGTCAACCTGCTCGTTCAAAGAGGGATTATTCTGGAACTAGCAACTTCCAGAATAACCAGAAGAGCCCCAACCACAACAATAACAACAGGCCTTCTCACCACCAGCCGCAGCACCATCAGGCGAGGACCAATGACAGAGTGCCTCAGAAGCAAATTCTTGCCTACGATTTCTGTAAGAGGCCAGGATATCAGGCGAACATCTGTAGGAAAAGGTGAGGACACTGCCTAGTTTGTGGGTCTGCCACCCACCAAGTGAGGGACTGCCCCACGGCATTCAACCGGACTAGAACAACACCGCAGAAGGCTCCCCTATCCACTCAGCAACAACAGTTTGGGCAATACCAACAGAAGACTGGGCGAGCTTTTGCCCTAACAGCAGATGAGCAAGAGCCAGAGTAGGAACCTACCACTGATGTCATCACAGGTTCCATTTATGTACATTCATATCCTGCTTTAGCATTATTTGATTCGGGTACATCACACAGTTTTATAGCAACAAAATTCATCTCTGCATACCACCTAGTTACAGGATTTAGCAAGAAGATATGTAGAGTTAGGACTGGTGGTGGACCCATACCCATCATTGAGACCTATAACTGTCCTATAACTATCTCAGGACACAATTTTTTAGTACCCTTACTTGTGATGCCCTTACCTAACTATAATGTAGTCCTAGGAATGGACTGGTTAAGTAAGCAGCATGCGCTGATAGATTATCACAAAGGATGTGTAGTCTTCAGCCCACCTGGAGAGCCAGAGTTTGAAATCTCTCGAGCACCGAAAGATATAGAGGGTATTACTTACTCCTCTATCACCGAAGAACCTGGACCTCCTCATCCTATCATAGCAGAATTCATGAACGTCTTCCCTGATAGTCTTTCAGGATTACCCCCAGATCGAGATGTAGAATTCACCATCGATCTAGTTTCCGGCTTTGCCCCTATTTTTCGGGGATGCTACAGAGTCAACCGTAAGGAGGCCAAGGAAATAAAGGACCAGATCAATGAGCTGAAGGTCCTTAGATTTATCAGAGATGGAGCCTCATCCTGGGGAGCACCTGTCTTGTTCGTGCCCAAGAAGGATGGGACTGTGCGGATGTGCATTAACTACCGGGCGCTGACCCGGATCGATGACCTGTTTGATCAACTAAGTGGAGCTAAGGTATTCTCGAAGATAGACCTTCGATCTGGCTACCATCAAATCAAGGTCAGAAAGGAGGATATTCCAAAGACGACATTCAACACCAAATATGGTCAGTATAAATTTTTGGTCATGCCGTTTGGATTGATGAATACCCCTGCAGTATTCATGAACCTTATGAACAAGGTCTTCTATGAATATCTGGATCAGTTTGTTGTTATCTTCATCGATGACATCCTGATCTACTCGAAGCCGAAGAAGAGCATGAAGAGCACCTGAGGAAAGTTCTGGGAACCTTAAGGAAGGAGAAGCTCTATGGTAAGTTATCTAAATGTGAATTCTTCTTAGACAAGGTGGATTTTCTAGGCCATGTTATCACAGGAGAAGGAATTTCGGTGGATCCAAAGAAGATAGCTTCTATTGAGAAGTGGAGTACACCAAGTTTAGTTACTGAAATCAGAAGTTTCTTGGGCTTAGCTGGCTACTACCGGAAATTTGTGAAGGACTTTGCCCGAATTGCTGAGCCGATGACGAAGCTCACAAGGAAGAACGAAGAATTTGTGTGGACTGAAGCTTGCCAGTCAGTATTTGAGGAACTGAAGAAGAGACTTACAACGACATCGATACTTGCGCTACCCGCAGGTACCGACGGTTTCTCAATTTACAGTGATGCTTCTGGTAAAGTATTGGGTTGTGTTCTTCAACAATACGGGAAAGTAATTGCTTACGCATCTAGGCAATTATGGACTCATGAGAAGAACTATCCCACGCATGATTTGAAGCTTATAGTAGTTATATTTGCACTGAAGCTGTGGAAACATTATCTATATAGAGAGTGAGTCGAAATATTTACAGACCACAAAAGTCTTAAATATGTTTTCACTCAGAAGGAGCTGAACATGCGACAGAGGCGATGGCTGGAGCTGATAAAAGATTTTGACATCGACCTGTAGTATCATCTGGGTAAGGCTAATGTTGTTGCAGATGCACTTAGTCGATACCCGATGGCGATGTTTTTGACTAAGGAGCGACATTTACTGGAAGACATAGAGAAGCTTGGACTGGAGATTGTACTGCCTGAGGAGGAAATGAAGAAACTAGGAAGAGAAGCAATTGTACTAGGAGCTGAATCATCAATGATGCAATTGCAAGTACGTTCAAGTCTGATGGATAAAGTCAAGGAGACACAATTTGAAGACGAGACGCTTTGCAAACTCAGAGATCAAGTGCTGGCAGGAACACTTGAAGGATTCTCAATCGCCAGCGACGGAGCATTGAGGCATGGTACGAGGCTTTGCGTACCAACTAGCGAACTGAGGAATGAGCTGATACAAGAAGCGCACCAGTTACAGTATTCCATACATCCAGGAGCTAATAAAATGTATCGGGATATGCGTACTGTAGTGTGGTGGTACGGAATGAAGAAGGACATATCCAGGTTTGTGGCTAGATGCTTGATTTGTCAACAGGTAAAAGCTAGCAGACAGAGACCAGCAGGACTGTTGCAGCCGCTAGACATCCCGAAGTGGAAATGGGAACACATAACGATATACTTTATGTCAGGACTGCCTCGATCCCAAGGAGGGAAGGACACTATTTGGATTATTGTGGACCGACTGACGAAGTCAGCTCACTTTATCCCTTTCAAGGTTGGTCTATCCACCGAGAAGTTGGCAGCACTGTACATGCAGCATATTTACCGAATTCATGGAGTTCCGGTAAGTACTGTATCTGACAGAGATACCAGATTCACCTCTCATTTCTGGAAGAGCTTGCACGACAGTTTGGGAACACAATTGAAGTTCAACACTGCCTACCATCCCCAAACTGACGGACAATCGGAGAGAACCATCCAGACGCTAGAAGACATACTGAGATCTTGAATCTTGGAATTTGGAGGGTCTTGGGAAGACCACTTGCACTTGCTAGAGTTCTCCTACAACAACAGCTACCAAGCTAGCATCGATATGACTCCGTTCGAGGCACTTTATGGACGTCGTTGCCGCACTCCACTTGCTTGGGACGACGTAGGAGAAAGAGTATTGCTTGGACCTGAGATGGTAACCGATACAGCAGAGAAGGTAAAGGTGATTAGAGACAAACTCAGGATTGCTCAGGACAGACAGAAGCATTAGGCTGATAGCAGTCGTCGACCACTGGAGTTCGAAGCAAGAGATAGTGTCTTCGTCAAGATTTCCCCTACCCGAGGAACTATCAGATTTGGCAGAGCAGGAAAGCTGATCCCCAGGTACATTGGCCCATTTGAAGTTTTGAGCCGAGTCGGAGAAGTAGCGTACCGATTAGCTCTACCAGCAAATCTTGAAAGCGTGCACAACGCCTTCCACATTTCACAGCTCAGACACTACATCCCGGATCCGAGCTACATTTTGGACCATTCGGAGCTGGAGATTGGACCCAGTCTCATAGTACCAGAGAAGCCAGTGGCAATTTTAGACAGAGGTAAGAAGAAAACCAGGAACTTGTGATGCCCATAGTCAAAGTGATATGGCGGCACAATTCCCCAGGCGAGTCTACCTAGGAGCGAAAAGACGAGATGCGGGATCAGTATCCGTATCTATTTGAGACCTGAGGTAAATTCCTAACCCTATCCTTTAATTTCGAGGACAAAATTTCCTAAGAAGGGAAGGTTGTGAAACCCAAAAATTTTAGTTTTATTATTTTAATTAAATAGATAACTTGTTTGTTAAATTATTATTATTATCATTATTAATTGTTAAATTAGGAAAAATTGTATTTTTTTAGAAAAATTATTATTCATGTAATTTTTAGTGTTGGACCTGACCCGTCCTAAACCCATCTTGAATCCATTTCGGAAACCGAACCCAATTTTAGTTTTTTTTCGAAACAAATCTTTTAGTATATATTTATATATATATATAAATATCATTTTTCTTATTAAAAGAAAAAGAATTCTTTTACTTTCCTTTAAAACTTTCATTAAACTCTCTCTCTCACACTTCCTTTAAGCAACAGCCAAACCATTCTTTTCCTTCCGTTTCTGACTGCAGCCAACCCCTCCCCTTCCGAACCGTCGACGACCACTCTTTTCCCCTCCCGTAACCTCCAAATACTCACCCCTATAAAACCCCCACCTTCTTCTCCACTCTTCATCACTTTTCTCAAACCCATTTTTCCAAAATCCCTAGCCCCAACCCGATCCGGCCGCCCAAGCTCTCGCCGGCTCCGCCCAAGCCTGGCGACCCCTCTCGGCGACCCTTGCCGCGCCCTCACGGTGACCCCGGTCGCCGACCTCTTCGTCCGTGCCCGGCGCGCGCTGCCGAGCAGCCTTCCGTGCTGCTGCCCCGATCCCGCCGGCCGACAACCCTTAGCGTGCCCTGGCCCAGAGTCTCCCCGCTGTCGTTCCCGACCCGCGGCCTTCCGGTGACCCTACGGGTTTTCCAGATCCGCTGTTCCCGTATTCTGGAGTTTTTTCGAGACCGCGGAATTCATTTTTCTCCTATTTTCACCTGAGAGCTCTAGCCGAGCATCCGAGGTATATTTTTCTGTGTCCCTATTTTCCTTCCGATGAATCGATGATGACACGGTTTCGATCCCGCTATGGGATTCGATTGTTGATGTTGGTTCTGGTTTCTAAATCAAAATTTGTTCGTTGGGTTTCCGATTTAATTTCGGAATTTATACTGTGAATTTTGGGTTTAGTATTCTGGTTCCTATTCGGAGTTGGATCTGATATTTCCGACTTTGATTTGGAATAGTTGGGTTTGTTTTCGATTTTGAGTTCGATAGTTTTCGAATTCTCGGGTTGAGTTCTGTTGGAACTCAGGTACAGGTGGCTTAAACTCTGTGGATTTATGTCTGGTATATGTATATATATATGGCTTTGAGATAGATTTTGGTTGGTTTTCCAGTTATGTATTTTGGCGTTGGCGTTATTCCTGGTTTGGAATATTTTGGTTGTTATTTTCCCATTATTGGGTTATCCCGATTACAAAGGAGATGCTGCCCGATTTTTCTAAAATATTTTGAAAACCTTTCGGTTTTTTTCTTGAGTTCGACTATAGTCCTTTGACAGTTATTGTTTGGCTTTCGGATAATATTTTGGGTTCTAGTGTAATGCAAACGAAATTGGAATTTCCGGACGTTGAGGCATAAGCTAGAATGCAACATGACAATTTGGACCAACTCTGAGACTTACCATATTTTTTTAGATTTTAAATTAAATTACTATTTTAGAACGTGTTACTGGCCAATAGTATTTTGGTGCAGGTCCTCGGCCTGCTGAATGGACCGCTTCCCGGCGTTCAGAGTTCACCAGCAATTCAATTATTTTAATTCGTTTAATTTATGTAATAATTTGTAAGGGCATAAGCCCAGTTTTTATCTTTATTTCTGTGGCCCTGTATTTGTGTAGCGTAGCTGTTTAACTTTCTTTTCTGGTATTGTTCGTAGACGTGTAAAATATTAATGCATATTATTTTAGATATAGAAAAATTATAAAATTTTCTAACAATAAATAGAAAAAATTACAAGTTTATACAAGTTCACATTTTTTTTCTCATTTAAAGAAAACCCTAGTTTTAAATATATTACAAAATATAAAGTTTTGCCAAATAATCGGAAGATACGAATTTTTCTAATAAATGTTAACCTGATTTTTATTTCGTTAAATTAATTATTTTAAATCGCATCGATAAACGTGATATAACATAAAACTTGACTAGGATAAATTTTAGAGATTGTAACTAGAACACCTAGATATGGTTCAAATATTTTTCTAAGAAGAGATTCTCAACTGTAGGATTTCGAGGACAAGTCTGAATACTTCCCCGGTACCGATTTCAAATCCATTCATAAACCAAGGCAAGTACGGTTATGTTTGTTTTTCAATTTAATTAGTAATTGTAATATTGCAAGATTAAACCACATTGCTACACGAAACTCTCTCCTAGAGTATTGATTGTTATTGATTGTGGGATTGGGGGAGTAGTGTAGTGTTCTATAACCAATACCTTCATATTGCATAATTGTGCGAGCTTACTCCTTTTCACACGAGGATAAGCCGTATCGTATCACTAGGATACTATTGTACATCCCAAGCCGGTCATAAGCATTACATACTCAAATCACATTGTTCTCAATTATGGAAAATATTGTTCAAGTATTTCAAACTGTTTAAAATTGCTAATTTCTAATTATTAGTTGAATTGTTAAATTTTCATAATTGTACTTTGCTCCTTTCCTGACTGGATTCCCCACCCCTAATAGGTTCCATTGATGAAGCTGAGCTATTGATTAATAGCTATTATGATCCTGAGCTTTACCCAGCTGTGCTGCCAGAGTCCCAATCGGACGATATTGATCTCGGGGCTGATGAGCCAACTTTCTAGTGTTGATATTTCCTTGCTATTTTTATGTTTGAATTTAAAGACAATTTTATATTATCAGATGTATCAGATGAAACTTTTTGTTGGACAAAGTTTTAATATTCATAATTTTAGAAGTTGTGACAAATATATATTATGTTGTTGAGATTACCTGCAAGTGGATACAGCTTACTGCCGCCGTCTCACAACGGTGTAGGCTGGGCATGATCCGATTCGACCCAACGATTTGGGACTGGGTCGTGACAGAATTATTTCATATACTCTGTGTAACTTCAATGCGACTATGTTTTCTTCCGTTGCGAATATTAAACTGAGATAACCATTTTAAAATTTTGAATCATCTAGCTTTGTATGAGTATAACTCCAGACTCGTACGACCTTATGCCCTAGCGAGCATTATTGATTCGCCTTAATCGTTACAAGGATGAACGATTCAGTGAGTTGGGACGTGACATCCACTATTAAAAACATAATGACATTCGGCAACTCCTCGATGATGTCCTTTTCTATACTACTACTAGTAGTCGATAGACGTCACGAAATATTGCTAACAGTGGCACATGGCAACATCAACTTAATACGTCGCTGATTTCAATAATATTAGCAATATCTTAGTCTGGAGTCACTAAAAACGTTGCTAATTTGACTTATTTTGGTAGTGTAAGGAAGAAATATATTTATTTATAATCTTTGAATTGGTTACAAGGCTCTCAATATCTCTCTAATATACGCCATACTTGGTTTACATCTCTCATGAACTATACAAAATTATAATGATATCATTTCATACATTACATCTCTTTATATAGAAAACTATCTCTTTGCTTCTTCTTCTGATTTTTGGCTCCTAATGATGAGTATCTGGATATCTTCTCGGACTATTCATTCGAACATATAGCACCTACGGGCAAACTGGTGGGGAAAAATATATTGCTGCATAGTAAAAGACAAAGACTTCACTGTCTGAAATGATTACTAAGTATTCATGTAAGAAATATTACATTATTAGTGATCTTGCTATCTTTTACCAATTTTTATTTGATACACTATAGAATAAGAGTTTGATTACTTCTTTTGAAAATATTTCAAAAAGCCAATTTCATATCTTTCATTCAGGCATAGGATAGGGTCAATTCCGTGCATGATAACCCATTCTATCTATCTTGATGTGCGCAACGTGTCTCATGAGACATATCAACTCTTTAGGGTCATTAGCATCAACATATCATTTGAACAGATTATCTTTAGGAGTAGTTCATGATAGAGTATATATAGCATTAAGAATATCACTTATTCAGTGATTCTTACCCACGGTCGACGGTCCATCCCTACTCAAGACAAGGATTAGAATAAACCATATATTTACAATAAGCTCCATATCAGTCTCTACATTGTTAGGCTTAGAATAAATCTTTACATATGCATGCAACTCGATTAGCACCTGTGACTCAAGGCTCGCTATGTACAAATACATGCACATACCAACAGCTGTGACTCAAAGTTCAACTCTTTTCTAGTATTCGCTTATATTAGTAGTTGTGACTCACGGTTTAGCTCTTCACTGACATACGCACATACTAGCAGGTGTGGCTCATGGTTCAACTATTCACGAATCGGCACCTATCTATGTTCATGGGTTATTCTCAATGATTAGCAGTTGTAACTCGTTCGTTCATCTTACACTAATGGACACAACACCCCCGATCGTGAGGTCTCTTTTACCTCAGGGTGCCATTACAATCTCTCCTAGGTCGATCGATTCTCAGTACCCTAGGAACCGTCGGGAGACCATCACCTTGTGTACAAGTTGTCCAAAGGCCAGTGTATGATTTGTTGGCCCATTGGTTATAATAGAACCGAATCTTAATAATTAATCAAATCTTGTCTTGATATAAGGGCTACTTGGACGAACTGCTACAAATTATGCATGCTACCGTTCAAGAGTCGTGTTTGTCATTACCTCTGTATTTCCAATTATCAATTATTAATGTATTTTTCATATTTTAATGAGTCTAGGAATATAATGTAAACCATATCGTACTGGCAAATAGGCTATCCAAGAAACATTTTCAAAAATGCCCAATTTGTTTTGAAAACAAGCCCAAAATTAAAATCTAGTTCCTAACTGCTTGAAAAGTTTCAAAAGCCAAAAACCTGAGTTGCAAACCCAAATCCAATCTATTCTGGACCAACAAAATTCAGAGTGAATTCACTCCAAATTTGGCCCGAGTTCGGTTCCATGATTGTTGCTTTTTAAACTCGGTCTTTGTAAAACCCCTAAATTTCTACTATTTTTTTATTTTATTAAATTTGGTACCGATTTAAAATTTTGTATTGTACGTCGCGTAGTCGTATTGTACGTCGCGCACGAAATTTCATTTTTTCGTAATTGCTCGACGAGTGCGAATATGTGCGAGCGTACATATTTTTAGAAAAATATTTTTCTTATTTTTATAGTTTCAAAATAATATATGTAATATTTAATTTAGCTGTCAAAATTTCTTAAATTTATAATTTTATTTATGAAAAGCCTTTTATGTAGAATAAATAAAATTCTTAGTGCATACATATATTTCATAAATATTTTGCTAGTTTATTTTAAATAAAATGTAATTTTCGAGATTTATAAATATTGATATTTTATTATTCAAAAAGATATTTAAAAATATTAATGTAATTTTCGAAAATATTATTATTAGAATTTTTTGGAAAATATATTTCGAAATTATTGTGAAGATTTAAATCTTGAATTAAATTTGTGGATTTATTTAAATAGTTAATATTTGAAATTTGATTTTTGATTTGAAACTAAAATTTAATTAGATTTAAATTTGATTTGTATTTGGATTTGGATTGATTTTAAATTAAATTGGAAAATATCTAATTGGGTTTAAACTACTGCTAATCATTATCCAACTGGGATTTCTCACATCCTATAAATAGGCAGGTACTCTTCCAAATTTTTTACCACAACCCACATATTGTGCATCGTGTCTGTGCCTCCCATCCACTATATGTTCCCCGTTACAAATACAGAAAATTATGTGACGTCCACCCAGTCGTGTCGGACACTCCCGACACGGCGACTTTCAACAATCTAATCCTACGACAACCACCGAAAACCTACGGCAACCACCATCACCCAACAACCGAACTCCTTGATCCCCATCATCCCGCCAACACCATCATTCCCTGTTCCACCGTAGTAACACCACCGAGTACCACCAGCCCTGCCCCTGGTCACCATCAACGCCATCGCCATCATCATCCTGGCCACCCTCGCCGTCACCAGCACCCCGACAACACCACCACCGTGGCCAACCCGCCACCACCATACTTCACCATCCCCAAAACCAGAAGAACAAAAGGAAGAAGGTGAAGTTAAAACAGACGAAGCCCTAACCTCGGCCGCCATTTGCTGGCGAGCAGCCGCCGCCCGGAGCAGTGCCGTCCCCATCCGACGCCGATAGCACCTCCGTCAGCGCAGATCCGGAGCCGCCGTCCCGCTAGTTTCCTCCGGCGAACCCCCTTCCGCTAGCGTCGATCCTCCGCCCAACCTCCACCGGCGCCGCCCGAGCCCATCTCCTTCCACCGCGTCCTTGACCTGGCCGCGCGCTCGAGAACCACGCTCCTGACCCCGTCCGGTGAAGCCCCCGCCGACTTCCCCCATCGCGCCCCCGAACCACCGGAGCTCCGCCCGTCGCCTCATCGGAGCACCGCCGCCGACGAACCCCAAAACCCCCTGTGAGAACCCTCTTCTTCTCCACTCCTCTCCTTTCCTTTTCTTACTCTCAATTTTCCTCTCTCTCGTTTTTGGGGGGGAATAGACACTGTAAAGTGTAAAGTAAAGTTAGTAATATTATTATTATTATTATTATTATTATTATTATTATTATTATTATTATTATTATTATTATTGTTTGATATTGTTATCAGTAATTTTATTATTTTTAGTTGTTAATTATACTATTGAGATTATTATGAATTTATAAATACAAATATTATATTGAGTTGTGGTTTAACATTTATTTTCAAACTGGATTTAAAATCCTAAAAATATTATTATAGTATTTTTAACTATTTCCAAAATATAGCTTGTTGACCTGGAATTTTATTTTAATCGAAAATTTGTTTTTCTAGATTTCAAAATATTTGTCTAAAAAATGTTGATTAACAAAATATATTCTTTCTAAATAATTTTGAATCTATTTTGTTAAATAATTAATGAGTTTTTGAATATCTTGTAATTAGGATTATAGTTCAAATGAATAGAAACCTATATGTAATTCTTAAATAAATTTCAAATATTTAGATAATTACTAAAACTATATTATTTTGGCTTAAATATATTAGGGTTTAATAATTGGCATGGGCCCTATATAAGTCCTCTAGGTTTTGGAATAGTATATCTAATTTGTTTCTAATAAAAATAAATATTTTTTTGCATATATTTTTGACTAATAAAAATATAGTTTTAATATTATAAATTATTTTCCAAAATAGTTTTATGTATTGTTTATGAAATTCCTTTCGGTTATAAATCATTGATCGCGTCTAATCGTATTTTTATTTTCTTGCGAACCGGAACTCTTTCACATTGCCCCTAGCCAATTGGACTATTCTGGATCCAACGAGATTATCTGTTTCACCGACAAATGATCCCAGGACTTGTTGGATCATTGCACCACACCAGGCGTAATACCAGGCAAGACACCTTGCCTTTACTGTTTAATTTTCTGCTCAATATCATGCATGCTTTTTCTTTATGTTGTTCTTTCAAAATTATATATAGATGCAAAATATTATATTTTATGCAATTGGCTTAGAATTAAGGGACCACCGCATGTTTAGTGCATCTCATAAACTGTCACATTGTGCCACGGATTGTGTGTGAGTTGTGAGTAGCATATAGATGCGGACTTGCGTACCGACTGATCATTGGTGCGTACAGGCCGTGCGTTAGGATATAACTGCCAATAGATTTTTTAGAAGACATGGCAGTTGTTAAGGATTAAAACAGTGTCGTGGAGTCGACACATGTATAGTATCATTGGGGGGAGGGGACAGTTATTAGCGTAGGAGCTACATTTATTTTTACACACATTTTGGGCCGAGGGTGACTCTTATGAGCACTACCTTCTGTCCAGGGCCGATAGCGTCTCGGATGAGCACTACTTGACGGCCACTCTCTATTACTTGCTTGCGTGAATCCGTTACAGCCCCTGCGTAGAACGTTGTCCTCCAAATGCATATCACATAGGATGGTTAGGAACCTTTACTCATGCATACTTTCCTGTTGAGCTTATTTATTCAGTTTATCGGCATGATATTATGTGTCTTGTTACGTCCCTCTGAGGACCTGGTTTTTCCCCAGGTGTGTGTTTTCGTGATTTCTTGCAGGTGCTCTAGCTAAGGCCATGACTCGCGCTCTATTCCGTCATGATGATTACTCTTGGATTCGTCACTTGCTCTTGCTTGCTAAATTCTTTCCTTGTATATTTTTCCAAATTTAATTTGGTTGGTAGTGGACTTTGTCTCCGCCCAACTATTGTGTACATGACCAACTCAAAGTTGCTTTTATATTATTATTTATCTTTGTGGATGAGATTTAGAGTCTTGGCTTTCTACATTTTACAGCTTATGTATACATACGAGCCGTATATTTACTCGTATGTATACAGCTGGCATGATACGTATCTAGTCTCAAGTATTTGGGACTGGGGCGTTACAGTCTTCCCGCAGTTACGGATGCAACGGCTATATGCCAAAATTCTCTCATAGATTTTTTTTTGAATTCTGCCCTAATTCTTCCTTTGGAAATCCTTTAAATAGAGAAGAAATTTTACCCTTTCAACACACCAATTCACTTTCTTATCTCTTCTCTCTAAGCTTACTATGATCTTCCAAAGCCCTACTAAACTTCCAATTTCAAATCCCAAGCCAGTTACAATCCTCTAATCGATTTGTCAGTATGGTAAGATATAGAAGTTCAGAGTGATTGTAACCAAGAGGCTTGATAGAAGTAAGACACTTGACAATTAAAGTTGGTCAAGTGCTTCGTATCAAAGCTCGCATTTGTAGAAGTTGTAAGAACTTCGTATGAAAACTTGTGATTTTTCGTAGTAGATTTCAACCGAAAGCTAGAGTTCTTCCAACTAATTAGTCCTCACAAGAGGGAGACCAGTATACATCGCCGTGTTTGAGTTTTCTCTTTGCACTTTACTTTTACTTACTCATATATATGATATATTTCTGTGATCTTGCTGCTAATAATTTTTAATAGCTAATATTATGTTGTCTTCTCTATTCACCCCTCCTCTAGAGTATATCGCTTTATATTTCGATCCTACAATTGATATCTGAGCGAGGTTCTATAGATAAAGCGAGATAACATTTTTATTATTTGTTAATATAATTGTTGTTACATAGAACAAAATATTACATATTGTAACTGTGAAATTCACAACTGAAGGCTAAGCCACAAACAGATCCCCACTGTTTGATGGTACCAACTACACTTAATGGAAAACACGTATGAGTTTCTTTTTGAAATCTCTAGAATTTGACTTATGGTCCATTATAGTTTATGGCTATAAAAAGTCTCATCGTGTTCTTATTGATGGAAATTTGGTTGAAAAAATCAGATGACAAGTATACTAACTCTGAAAAGAAAGAAGCCAGTCTTGACGCACGTGCTATTAATGCTTTATTTTATGCTTTAGACATGACTGAATTCAATAGGGTGTCTATATGCACAACATCTAACAAGGTATGGAAACTTTTCAAAGTTACTCATGAAGGCACGATACAAGTCAAGGAGTCCAAGATCAGTAGACTTACTCAAGAATATGAGGCATTCAAGATGAAGTCGAACAAGTCCGTTACACAAATGTTCACAAAATTTTTGAAATTATAAATCCTTTGTCCTCTCTAGGCAAGGAATACAATAATCATGAGAAGATTCGTAAGGTACTGCGAGCTCTTACAAAAAACTGGATTTCTAAGGCTATAACAATCATTGAAGGAAATGACCTCACTACCATGTCTCTTCAAACACTCATGGGAAAGCTATTCACTAACGAGCTGGAACTTCAATACTTTGATGATGTTGTAATAAAAGAAAAAATCAATCGCCCTCAAAGCTCAACACCGAAGAACTATCGAAGAAGATTCTGACAACAGTAATTTTAATACTGAGGATCAATCTCTCCTAGTTAAGAAGTTCAAAAAGTTCATGAGATTCAACCGAAGAATGAAGGAACACAATAGCAACAACAGCAACAACGAAGAAGATCCAATCTGCTACGGTTGTAAGAAGAAATGACATATCAAGAAGAACTGTCCGACAGCATCATCATCAACCAGGAAAGACAATAAATTTGAAAAGAGTTACTTGAAGAAATCTACTTCCAGAAGATATGCCAATACAAGCATCTGGCATGAAAGCGAAGCTAGCGACTCATAAGATGAACAATCGGACGATGCTGCAAATGTATGCTTGATGGCATATGATTAGGTAAACTCAAACCCCCTGTTGATACATATAATGATTTTACCTTTGAACAGTTAGGTGAAGCTTTTAGTGACCTCTTAGATGACCACAGAAAACTACTTAGAAAATACCAAAACTCTAAGAAGGTACAAAGGTGAAATATAAAGACTTACCAATTTACTAGCTGAGGTTAGAAATAGTGAAAACCCTAGTGAGACTGGTGAGTTTTCTTATATCAAACAGCAACTACACGAGACTACACATTTATCCGAAGAAAAAGATAATACCGTTGCAAAACTTGAGAAAGATTTACTTAAAAGAGAAGAAGAGCCATCACTGTGCACTAGTCAGAAATGATGCACTCACAGCTAATTATAGCACACATTATGACACCTCCAAAAGTTGAAAATTAAGTTAGGAAAATAGCCTAAAGTTGTTGCTTCCTACCCTAACACGTGTCAATTATCGAAACATCAGAACACGGTCAAATCCAATACTGTCAGAAAACATAGCCAAACATTTGCCCAAGAAGGCTAACCGATATGCATTCTACTACAAATATTCCAACCAGAACACCAAGACCTACCAATCATGCACAACACTCTGCACCCAATATTCAGCATGCTAGATGTCACTATTGTGGAACCATTGGTCATATCACTCATTCATATAGAGTAAGAAGATTAGTTGATTTAAATATATGTGCATGGATACCTAAGAGAAACATATCCAGACCCTACAAGAAATAGGTACCATCTGCAAACTTCTTTGTAAGTGGAACATCCTACTCATGCTAGAAGCAAGTAGATCCTCGACAGCGGTTGCACACGGCACATGACCGGTGAAGCTTCTCTATTCGTAATACCGTTGAAGAAGAAAGAAGGATACGTTTCCTGTAGAGGCTAAATATCAAGCTACGCCAAATCATTACATTGCGTCAAATCATCAGGTTGTGCCGACATCTGGTTGCATAGGAGTCAGGTTGTGCAGGAGTCAGGTTGTACGAATGACACGTAGCGCACTTCCTCGAGAAGCTGTAACGGCATCATCATTTTCCTGACAGCTGACAGCACAGAGACCAAGGAAAATCTGTTCGAATCCCGTGCAACGCGGTGCTCGAGAAGATTTTGTCAGCATATAATTAATGATGACAGCTAGTTCGCATAAGTCATTGTGTGGCACGAGAATTAATTAGCACAACATAGGAGACCTAGTCAAAGGTGCCAGTTGTTGAGTTGTGCCCATGCGCAGGCTGACTAGTTGGCGCCACTTGATCAACTTTTTATTTTAAACAGGGTGACGTGACGCACAAGCCACCAACTTTGCAGAGCGTGCCCACTATACTGCCCACAACCACGAGCATCTCAATCAAATGATGCCACGCGTCTACAGCAGTTGGTGTAACCGCTCGCGCAAGTTGCTACATTGTGCCACGCACAACCTGATAAGCTCGTGTAAGGTTATCAAATAGTATTCAGAACAGAGTAACGTGGCACGCAAGCCACTAACTTCGCAGAACGTGCCCACTATACTGCCCACGACCACGTACATCTCAATCAAACGATGCCACGCGTCCACAACAGTTAGTACAACCATTTGCACAAGTGAACAGGAGGCGCGCAACCTAAAATGCGCGCAACCTAGAATAATTGCTAAACAGTTATTTCGAGAACTCTATAAATAGAGTTTCAAATCAGTCTCAAAACATCAAGAATGATCATAATCTCCTGCTAAAGTGTTGTTGCATCCTCCAGAGGCTCGTGTCTTCGATATCACATTATCTAAGGGATAAAGTGATCGTCTTCTGATCAGATTTCTATAGTTGTACTTTCCCAGAAATCAATTGTACTCTTGTATTCTTTTCTAAGTTTGTAATAAAGAACCATATTTTCGTTCTTTGCAAACAAAATGACAACTCTGCAGGGGACGACTTTCTCCTCCGACGAGAAAGTGATAAATCAATATGATATCGCGTCAATCGGTAAGACGCGGAAGACCCTGGTCATTTAAGTTGTCCAGACAGCCTACGCGGCCATGATCAATAATAGGGGTGCCAAGCGCACTGCTACCGCTGTTAAAAGTAAGACGTGTTCTGTTTGGACTCCTAAGTCCTCGATGGTACAATTTCTTGCCTCTGCACAACTTGTGCCCATCACTGCCTTGGCGCAATCTAAGGGAAACTGTCTTTTGGCTAATCCTTCCACTTCTCTGATTCTGAAATCGAAGAAGATTTTGTCTCGACACACTACTGTCCAAAACAAGGGAAAGTGCCCTTTGGCCTTTACTTCTTTGGCGCATCCTGCACCGGTTCTTACTTCTGTGCAACTTGCGCCCATCATTGCCTTGGCGCAACCTAAGGGAAACAGCCTTTTGGCTAACCCCTCTACTTCTTCAACTCTGAAATTGAAAGAGACTTCGTCTCAACAAACTGCTGGACAAAACAAAGGAAAGCGCCCTTTGGCCTTTTCTTCCCTGGCGCAACCTGCGTATGTTCCTGCTCTGGCACAACCTGTGCATGTTCCTGCTCCGGCACAACCTGCATATACTTCTGCACTAGCGCAACATAAAGAGAAACTCTATTTAGTGATTTCCTCTTTGCCACCAAACCAGAGGTTTAGTAAGAAATCACTAAATCAAGAAAAACGCTCTTTAGCTTTTCCTTATTCTGCTCGAGTTATTAACTGGGTGGAAAGTACTGCTAATTCAGATAGGAATTCTATTCTCCTTAATAGAGACAACCAAATCTTTGTCGAGAAGATGGGTTCTGTTCAGAATAAACTTTCCACACAAAAGGGTATTATGCCTACTCCAAAGAGGTCAGGGCAGGATCTACCAACCCTATGTATTTCAAGATCCCGACAAGACAAACTGCTAGTATCTCAAGTAGATGCACAAGTAGCTCCCCTATCAGACTTGCGCAGCTACATCAACAGGTGCCAATTAGGGTCAACCTCAGGAAATCACAAGATGTATCAAGCGTAACCTGCACCAGTTGCTAACTTGCGCAAGAGGAAGAATTCTGAGGTAAAAAATCCTGAGACTTATGCTAACCAGCTTAGCACGTCCTTGTACACTCAAGGTACGCGATACCTCAAGAACAGGAACTATGTCCCGAATATCGTCAAGGACTACATTCCTGCCACTTCTTCTCGTCCTATTAGTGACCTTCGTGAACTCTTAATATAGAAGCGGAAGGTTACAAATCCATCCCATCTAGCGGTGGACTAACAGCAAGGACATCATTGCAATCACCACCATGAAGTTGTCATGAAATGCTGCTGTCAGTCAGCCAAGAGGTCCATCTTTGATCGTTTGAATTATGTTCAGACTCCTGAACCAATCCTAGTGGACGAAGATGAATTACTCTATGCTCCTGTCAACATGGCATCTCGAAGCACCGGGGGTGGAAAATGTCAAAGACGTAATGCATCCCGCAATCGCAGTCAATAGTACTTATATCGGATTCATGAATCCGGTGAAGGAGTTTATTATTATACTAGATCAAGAAGCCAAGAAATAATCGGTCAAAGGAATCTTCTTGATTCTAACCAAGAGTCCTTCAGTCAAAAGGACACACCTATCACTTATTCTAGGGGTGTTTCTTTATTTGACTTTGATGCTAACAGTGAAAGTTCTGAAAGGACCATCCTTTCCACTAGCTCGTCTTCAAAGGTTAGAGAAGTGACTGCTTATGCCATCACAGAAGATCAAGATACTTCCAGTTCTAGTAGTCAAGAGTAGAGAATCGCTGCTTTGGAGGCTAGTTTGAAGAATATGGCTGAGATGATGACAGGTATGCATGCTGTGATCATGGAACAACATACAGTTCCACCGGTCGCGAATCTGATTCCGACTCAGGAACCTGTAACAACATCAGTTCCCATCAATATTGATCTGGGGGTACAGTCTCCTCACACCGCTTCCATTCCTGTGTAGGCTATTCCAAGTCAATCTGGTACCGGGGGTGGTACCTATCATACAGTACCCCCTCCTAACATATTAAATCAATCCACTCATCCACAATCAATAGGAGATACCAATGAGGCCGTAAAACTTTTACGTACTCAATTTGAAACTTTCAAACAGATTGATGGACTGCAGAAGCTTGGGATCAAACAACCCTATCCTATAGAATGGAAAGAGGTCCAATTTCCTTCTAAATACAAACCCCCTACTATTATGCTACTTGATGGCAGCACATCTCCAAGTTAATATATCAATCATTTTGAAGTAATGACTGATCAACTTCAACCAAATGATGTTCTTCTTACTAGAGTATTTGTCGGCTGTTTGGATGGTGTAGCATATGACTGGTATCGTAGTTTACCATATGGTTGTATAACCTCTTTCGCTGGCTTCAAAGAAATGTTCTTGGAATGATTTTATGAGGGAACCAATGACATGACTATGTCTGCTCTCATCAAAATCAAACAACGACATAATAAAACTACTGAACGTTTCATTAAACGGTTCTACCGTGAAGCACTCAAAATGCCTCTCAGAACCCCAGATTCTCTGACTATAGACACTTGTAAATCAAACTTGTTGCCTATAATCAGCATATGGACAGGATCAATACAATTCCAGGATTGGCCTTCCTTTATAGTGAACGCCAAAGCAGCAGAAGAGAATGTTGACAAGTTCAAGCAATTAGGTATTCAAATGCCTAATCTTGACAAAGATGAATATGCTACACCAAATAATAGTAGCCGTCAGAACAATCGCAAGAGTAAGAAGACTTTGGCCATTAATCTTAAAGGCAAAGAAGCCCTAGCCATCAATGTAAATCAGCCAACATCTATCCCAACAGCACCACTACAATGGGCACTACGTTCCAAAAGAATAATACTCTTTTCATGAAGATGATATCATGAGTATCTTTGATTGCCTCATCAAGAGCAATAAACTTCAACTGCCAGAACCATAACAGTCAGATGAAGTTGGTAAGACTGACCATCCTAAATATTGTGTTTACCACAGGTTTATTGGACATCCAATTCGAGCGTGCTATGTGCTCAAGGGTAAAATTCAGGAGATGGTCAATTTCAGTGCAATCACTCTCCAACAAGACGAGAAAACTATAACGGCTAATGTCGTCTCTTTACAGTTTAGAGATTTTACAGCTCAACTTGTGCAGGACGGTGTCATCCCCATCCCGAGAACTACTCTGGAGATTGTTAATCTTCTACCTGCACGAACTGATGGTCTTGTTCCTCTGTCTACTGATAAAGAGGAAATTATATGGATTCATCCAGATTTAGTGGCAGACTTCGAAACACCATCTTCTTCCACCAAGTCTAAGAAGGCCACTAAAAATAAATCATGTCATATGATTTTATTTGGTGAACATTGTCTTCCACCTCTAACTGCTACCTTCATCTCGGCAGTAGATAATCCTTCATCTTCTTCCCTTGCTGAGACAATATTGTCAAAATCAGAAGCCAAATACCAACCAGCTTTCCATCTGTATAGTCCACAGTCTCGTGAACTCATGACGAAAATGGGATATGATCTACAAAAGGCCTCTGGTTTGAATCATGGAAAGGGATCTCCTGCACCTCTTTTCCTATGTCTTTCTTACAACCAATCTAGGGTTGGTTTGGGTTACTGGACAAATTTTCTATCCTGCCAAAAGAAACCTACTAGAAACAAGATCCAGGCAAAGAGTTACAATATGGTGTCCTTTGAGCCTGTATTCGAAGAAGAAGTCTTAACTGGTACCAGGTCTGGAAAACCTTACCTAAGAGACTATTCAGAAGGTCAAGAAAACCCAGCTCCAGCTCTGGAGGCTCCTCAACCACCATCTTCTCCTACTGTCAATAATCCATCAGCTTTATCCCCTCCAATAGAGCCAACTCTTCCCAAACCGACGACAACCGACAAAGAAAAACAACATGTCTGTTTTGATAAAGTATTGAAGAAGACTTCAACTTTGGGAATTGAGAAGCCGTATAACTTTGATATACTGGCTCAGCTGGCTAATACCCCGGCAAGATTGTCAATTTTTGAGCTGCTCCATCTTTCGAAGGAAACTCGAGAAACGTTGAGTGAAGCTTTGACGCAAGCTGATACTTGTCTAGTACTTCTCAAGAAGCTAGAGGATGAGCCTATAACATGCCTTTATTGTCATAGTATGATGGAACTAATGTCAAACATCACCTTTAAACAAGATGATATGTTGTTGGAAGATAATCGTCATGATCGACCCCTCTACTTTACGGGATATGTCGATACCATGAAGGTTGATCATATTTTGATCGATCCTGGGTCTGCACTTAGCATCATGCCAAAGACTCTACTAGATGCATTGAAGATTCTTGTACACAATCTTTCAACGACCATCACGACAATCTTGGGATTCAATTCTGGAAGAAGTGAACCTTTGGGAAAGAATCGCCTGAAAGTTCAAATAGGTAATCTTCGAACAAAGGTTACTTTCTACGTGATCGATAATCACGGCTCTTACAATGCTTTGCTGGGAAGACCCTTTCTGCATGAGCATAACATTGTACCATCCATTTTATATCAATGCTTCAACTATGTGGACGTCAATGGAGAAGTCCAAAAAAAGTAGCCGACTTAAATCCTTTCAGGGGCATTGAAGCATATTTTACGGACTCTCAGATGTACAAGGAGGAGTTCATGAAAATTGTATAGGCAATGGATAGTGAGGAAGATCAGAAACAGACTTCAAAAGATGTTCTCATGATCCTCGTCAAAGGACGTGCTACTCGTCTTTCTTCTTCTCAGACGTTGACTATACATCTTTCCTCTCATAACAAACAGCCTCCTGTTGTAGAAAGGGAACAAAGGGAGCTCACCTCCTCTGAGCCTCTTGTTATCGACCTTCGTCGTAACAAACCTTCACCGCCCCTTCTCCTTCTCCTCCTCTGGTCATCAACCTTACTAAGCCTTCTGTTAAGGCTAAGAATCATGTTGTAAATGATGATGTATAAGTCAATAAAGTAGAATCTCCTTTACAGTATACTGATGTCCTTTATTATACTCGATGTTATTTAAAAATGTTAGATAACTTCGAACCACTTACCATAGGAGCAGTTAAAGATTCCCAAAATGAAGTATTGCTCAAGCCAATGCAGGATTCCTTCTTCCTAGTTCCTTCCAGGAAGAAAGATGAACTTCCTATACTTTTTTAGTAAAGGAACAGAACAGAAGATCACGCCCGATAGTGAAGGCGAAAATTACGATAACAGAAGACTTCAACTATGTCGTTATAGTCAGCAATCAAAAGATATCATTCAAAATATGGGCTACAATTTTAAAGCTGGTCTCAATAGCGGCAAAGGAAGGCGAACTCCTATTCGTATTCCTGCTCCGAAAGGAAAATCACAACAATACTACAGCAAAACGAAGCAGAGATTAGGGTATACTTCACTAATTCTGACACCACAAGCCTCCAAATCCGATGAAGAAGAACGATATAACTCTTCTGATTTTGTTTCATGGCATTCAGACACCAGTGTAGGGCACGTCCATCGAGTGACTATCTTCTAATATGGTCACTGCTGAGTTCTCGAAAGATGACAGAGACTTTGTCGAAGTCTCTGAATCTAATCCTTGGACACAAAGGATGGATACTCAATGGGAGCTTCGCTTTGAACAACGTGAGCCACCTACTGAAGATCAGTTGGTTCAAGTCAATGTTGGAGATGAAACTTTCCCAAAACTAATATTTGTCAGTAAAAGCCTCCCCGAAATAGATAAAGAAGAACTGATCCAGCTCATTAGAGAATACATTAATGTATTCGCCTGGAGCTATGAAGACATGCCGGGATTGGATCCTCGGGTCGCTACCCACAAGCTCAACATTCTATCAAATGTGAAGCCAGTCAAACAGCAACAACGTCAGTTTTGACCCGACATGATGGATGCCATAGAAGCTGAAGTCAAAAAACTCATCGCCTGCAGTTTTGTCAGAGAAGAATAACATCCGGACTGGATGGCTAATGTTATCCCAGTTTTGAAGAAAATAAGGAAAGTCCGGGTCTGCATCGACTTCAGAGACCTTAATGAAGCTTGTCCCAAAGACGAATTCCCTCTTCCAATCTCTGATATCATGATCGACAATACTTGCAGATTTGAACGTATGTCTTTTATAGATGGATTCTCAGGATATAATCAAATCAAAATGCATCCAGAAGATAAGAAACATACATCTTTTTGTACTTTCCTTGGAGTTTATTGCTACACCGTCATGCCATTTGGTCTTAAGAACGCTGGTGCAACTTATCAGCGGGCCATGAGTACCATCTTTTGTGATTATTTACGAAAAACAGTTAAATGTTATGTTGACGATATTGTTGTCAAAAGTCATCTAAAAGAAGATCAAATTCAGGACTTGAGAACTATTTTTGATCTAATACGCCAGCATCAACTAAAGATGAATCCCACCAAGTCATTCCTGGGAGTCTCTAGTGGCAAATTTCTTGGATTCGTTATTACCTTTAAAGGTATACACGTTGACCCTGAGAAAATCAAAGCCATTCAAGAGATGCATCCTCCTCGCAACCTAAAAGAGCTACGAGGATTCCAGGGACGGCTTGCGTATATCAAGAGATTCATCTCAAATCTCTCTGGACGCTGTAGACCGTTCACTCAACTCATGAAGAAAGGTGCGTCTTTTATTTGGACTGAAGAATATCAACAAGCATTTGAAGACATAAAGCGGTAATTGATAAACCCTCCAATTCTAGTGCCTCTAGTGTCAGGAATACCCTTCCTGATGTATGTTCAAGCAATGGACCATTCCCTAGGTGCTTTATTAGCTCAGAAGAATAAAGAAGGTCATGAATAGGCTATCTATTACCTTAGCCGTATAATGATTGGAGCTGAGCATCGATACACTCCAGTGGAAAAAGAATGTCTAGCTTTGATGTTTGTTGTTCAAATGACGAGACATTATATCACTGGCCAAACTATTTATGTTATCTCTAGAGTTAACCCTCTCCGGGTCCTAATGAAAAAGCCTAAAACACTCAATTCCAGGCTTGCAACATGGGCCATATTGTTAGCACAATATGATATGGTTTATGTTCCTCAAAAGTCTGTTAAAGGTCAAGCCCTTGCTGACTTTCTGGCAGCTCATCCAATTCCCGAAACGTCTAAACTCTATGACGAGATTCCAGATGAAACTTTGGAGTCCAACATGATTTCAGAAGAAATTCTTACATGGTGTTTATTCTTTGATGGTGCATCTAGAATTTGACCAAAAGGTGCTATTGTTGCTGGAGTTGGAATCGTCCTCATCTCACCAGAAGGGTTAGCTATTCAAAGAGCTTATTCTTTAGATGAGTCATGTTCTAATAATGTGGATGAATACAACGCTCTGCTTATTGGTCTCCAATTGGCTAGACAATTGGATATTGAGTACCTTGAAGTTTATGGAGACTCCAAACTGATTATCAATCAAATTAGAGGCACATACAAAGTTCAACATCAAGATCTGGTTCCATATCATGATACAACGATCAGGATGGCTACTTTATTCAAAGGCTTCTTCATCGAGCATGTACGCCGAGCGTATAACACGGAAGCTGATGTACTCGCTAATCTTGTAGCAGTATTAGCAATTCCCGTAAGAAGGCAACAAATGATCGTCATCACTAATATAGAGTTATTTTGTGTCGAAAATAACTTAAATACTGAAGTTAACAACCCAAACATGGAAGTCAATAATTCAGTTGAAATTTGTGCCATCAATGAAGACTGGAGGACTCCTTTCATAGACTTTGTGGTCCATGATATCTTACCCGAAGATCCTAAGGAGGCTACAACAATTCAACGACGGTCACTCAGATTTTATTATAATCATACTACAAAGACACTCTACCGACGAACGTTAGACGATTTACTCCTACGCTGTCTTACGGGAGAAGAAGCAAAACAAATACTTTGTGAAGCTCATGACGGTGTTTGTGGTGCACATCAACCAGGTCCTAAATTACATGATCGTATTCGCCGTATAGGCTACTATTGGCCCTCGATGATATCTGATGCAATTGAGTATGCAAGGAAGTGCCGAGTATGTCAAATCCATGCTGACTTCATCCATCAACCATCAGAATTTCTTCATCCGACGATAACATCTTAGCCCTTTGAAGCTCGGGGTATGTATGTCATCGGTCCTATCAACCCTCCCTCGTCTCGGGGACATCGGTTCATATTAGCCATAACAGATTATTTCTCAAAGTGGGCTGAAGCTATACCTCTAATTGAGGTCAAGACAAGCAGTATTATTGATTTTATTAAGCATCATGTGATCTATAGATTCAGTATTCCTCGGTGAATCATTCATGATAATGGGCCACAATTCATCAGTCAGAAGTTCACTCGATTCTGCGATGACAACAGGATCAATAATATTACTTCTTCAGCTTACAATCCTGCAGCTAACTGGTTGGCAGAAGCATTTAACAATACCATTATCAAACTCCTCAAGAAGTTTATTTCTACCAACAAATAGAATTGGAGTGAGAAGCTTAGAGAATGTCTATAGGCTTACCGTACTACTGTACGTACTCCTACAGGCTGCACACCGTTCTCTTTGGTATATGGATGTGAGGCCGTCTTACAATTAGAAATCCAGATCCCTTCCCTAAGGATTGCCATTGCCAATGAACTCACAACCGAAAACAATGATCGTCTGACACTTTAGGAGCTTGAAGCGGTTGACGAGAAACGGCTCCTAGCTCAACAACATATTGAGTTATACCAAGCTCGTCTATCAAAAGCCTTCAACCGTAAAGTCAAAGTTTGAAAATTTCAGAAAGGAGAACTAGTTCTAACCGTCAGACGTCCTATGACTATGACGCATATGAGCAAAGGCAAATTCGAAGCGGAGTGGGAAGGACCCTACATTGTAAGCAAAGTTTTCTCCAATGGAGCTTATCAATTGACTGGTATGGATGGTCGAGTCGCCATGATGCCTATCAATGGCAAGTTTCTCAAGAAATATTATGTCTAAAGACAAAGAAATGTCAACACAGAGACTCAGAATGTAAATAAAATTTCTTTTACTGCATAATTCAGACGGAAGGAAATACATAAAATTAACAAGGACCAGAGCCCTCCTGATCGAAGACAAATTTTACAAGGAGCTCAAATACACTATTGTTGGACGACACCAACAATTTACACGCAACTTTCCTCAGAGCTTCTTCCTCGGCAGTACTTCCAGGCTCTACCAGTTTGGCGAGGATGTCCTACTTCTGTTCAGGGACAGCCGAGCTTTCTTCGACTTCTAACTGAGTAGGCGGCAGAGGCTCATCGGAAGGAGTGTCGAGGATGGCTTTGACCTTCGAGATGACTTCCGTCTCCTTAGGCAAATCTTCTGAAGACATTTGCAAATAATAGAAAAGGAGTGAATGATGCTCTCAGGAAAGTTCCACACTATTTATAGACGGAAAAGCCAAACATTCTGTCTCGAGAACCAAAGCGACCTTTCCTTGAAAAGGCATGCTTATTCATCAGTCTTTCATCTCTACTTCATTGCGGGAATGGGCCTACATTTATTATTAATTATTTAATTATTCGTAAATAAAGCTATAGATAATAAAAACTCAAAATCCCCATGGAGTCTATCCAAATCATCAATTCCGTCTTTTGAAACCCAGCTGTTTTAAAAGATGTCTTTTTTTATGATAAATCTATATATTCTCTTTTTAGACACGATCTTCTGTCTTTAAGTCCCAGCGGACTTAAAGATTATTTATAGAAAAATGAGTTCACGTCCACATTACCTCTGGATTCTATTTTTATATCATCACATCAAATTAAATCATAAAGAAGATAAAATTATTCTTTATTCCTTTTTTAAAAATATAGATACATCTTAATAGAAATCTATTACATCTCGGTTTTTTATTCTAAATTTAACAATTGAAGGTCTATTACATCTTTGGATCTTCTTGTTGGTGCCAGTTCCTTGTCGTCTCGACCTGAAGCAGCGAGCAAGGTAACGAAATCAACTCTGGTCTTCTCTTTCAGAAAGACGAGAGGAGAACCACAGAGTACAACAGCTCAAAAAAAGTTATTGTCAATACAACTGGTGGAGAAGAGACGACCCTTCATGAGAAATAGGAATCAGATCACCCTTGTGATACGATTCCTAATTCTGTGACTCCACCGTCCAACTCTCATGTATAAAGGCCCTTCCTACCATCTCGAGGAAGCCCTTTTAAGCATGAAGAGTTCTGAGCTCTCTGATGTGTGTGTCAAAGTGATTCAACTTCATAGCATCCAAGATCACCGATGCCAATTCTGGGGAGTTTTGTCAGTTGGTCCCCTGCAAACATCAGAAAGAAGAAGAGAATACAGTAAAAGTTCTTTTCTTATCACAACTATTCATATGCAATGGAAGCTGAAATGCCACATGTCGTTCAGAAAAATGAAGCACGAAAGCACGAGAAATGCCACATGTCGTTCAGAAGTTTGTGTTATCAGAACCGAGGAAAGTTTAAAAAAATGTGTGGGATGTGTCAAGACAGTTACACAACAAAGCACAAATGCGCCAAGATTTAATAAAGTCCAATTTTTTATTTCATAATGAAAAAGTGGACAGACACTACAGACATAGGTGCTATGGCCATTATACAAAATGACGCTCTCGTATCACGTCACTTCTTCTCGTCATCAGTCTGAAGTAAGGCAGCGCTCAATTCCTCTATGTTATGGATTCCCGAACGATGCATCAAATGAAGGAATCCTTCCTTATGTTCTAAAGCGTCACGCTCTTCGGAAGAAGACGATGGCCCACCTCTGGAATGAGCGAAGACTGTTGTGGTCAGGCCAAAACAGTCGAGAAAGTTCTCCGCCCTCAGGGATGGGTCAGCTTCCAGCAAATACTCCGCAGGCACAGAGTGTAACTTCTTCTCAGAAGCTTTGTCGTTGTCATGGTTGTTCATCCCCTTCTTCATATTAGGTGCCATGAGAGTGAATGAAGGTGAAGGTTGAACTTCATGCTCATATATACACAGCAGAGATTAGCCCCCGCCAACACTTCATATTTCCCATAAATGGGCGCGTATCACTTAACGAGGGAGAAAGGAAAATGACGTTTTGGAAAAGAACGCCCCATAAATAGGTTCATCGTTGGGAATGAACCGAGTATTTAATGCTATATTTTATCAATTTGCACAACTGTCACCCCCAGTTTTTGAATTAGGGGTATTTTCGTCATTTTTCAAGTTTTATAATTTTTAGGAATTTTATTTGATTTTATATGATTTTTTGGGATTTATTTGGTTTGGTTTGGATTTTATCCAATTCGGACTTAAGTTGGAGACCAGGGTAGCCTGGACACTAGTGGGACCCACATACTAGCTGGACTTGGTCCACATACCATTCTAATTAGGTTAGAAACCATAAACCCAACTTCCAGGGCTTAATTAGTCATTTTAGAGACTTAATTGATTAATTAGAAACAAACCGAACCAAACCGAAACAAACCGAACCCAACCTAAGTCTAATGGGTTTGGAGGGTTATTGGATCTCACCCAAAACCCAATAACCCCCCCCCCCCCCCCCCACATGGCCGGCCACAAGTAGGAGCCCCCTCTCCCCTTTCTTCTTCACTAAGTAACACTCTCTCTCTCTCTCTCTCCTCTCCTCTCTCTCTCCTCTCTCTCTCTCTCTCAAATTTCTTTCTTTCTTTCCAAGCTCTTCTCCAAGAAACCCATTTTCTAGGTAAGCTTTTAATTCTCCATTAATTCTTCTTTTCCATTTATTGCTTTCACAATAATTGTAGAGGAGGAGATTCTCCACACTTTGCCCATAGAATTTATTAGGTTTCCTAAAAAATCTAGGTTAGAGATTTATTAGGGGTTTTCTATTTTGAGTGGTATATATGCATATATGTATATATATATATATATATATATATATATATATATATATATATATATATATATATATATGTGTATGTATTATACATATAGATTTGAATTTGTGTGTGTGAGTGTAGAGGAATGAGAGCGGTGGTGGTGTTTGTCATGAGAG
This sequence comes from Iris pallida, assembly GCA_029216955.1. NCBI lineage: Eukaryota > Viridiplantae > Streptophyta > Magnoliopsida > Asparagales > Iridaceae > Iris > Iris pallida. The sequence continues at coordinate 12,243,891 of JANAVB010020198.1, read as the reverse complement.
TGGTGGTGGTAGTGTGTGAGTGAGAGTGTATGTGTGTGTTTATATATATATCTATATGTGTGTATATATATATTTATATATATAAGGATATGTGGGTATGTATTTATATATAGATAAATGTGTGTGTATGTATATTTACATATAGATGTGTGTTATATATATATATATATATATATATATATATATATATATATATATATATATATATATATATATATATATATATATATATATCATATATGAGGATGCTACGGAGGCCTTGCGCTGCCGCCTCTGAGTAAACCCTAGTTTTCTTGTCCACCGATACCGGCGTGGCCGCTGGCCGGGCCGGCGTCCCCCTTGGGTCACCGAACCATTTGGTCGGTGACTTTCTTTGTGTTGATTAGTTAGGGTATGGCGGCCAAGACTTTCGCCGAGGCGGTGATGGGGTCGCCACCACCTGTTGTGGCTACCACCATCCCTCCGCGTACGATCACTTCTTTCAAGGGTGCTCCTGCTATCTCCTTCACGGAGGAGGAAGAAACAGCCCTCTCTGATCCACTAAGGTTTGCTTTGGTGGGTAAGTTCTCCCATACTCGACCTCCGATAGAATTGATTCGTAAGGCTCTCTCAGGCTTCGAGTTTTCTGGATCCATTAAGGCTGGTGTCATCGACGACAAACATGTTCTTATTCGGCCATCAACTGAAGTGGACTTTCTTCGCCTTAGATCAAAGGATCTATAGTATATTGCTCGTGCTCCCATGAGGGTTTTCAAGTGGGATCCCGATTTCTCGCCTACTCAAGAATCGCCGAAGATCCCTGTCTGGGTGACTCTACCAAATATACCCCATCATCTTTATGCCAAAGAGGCTTTATTTGCTATTGCATCTATTTTCGAGATTCCTCTTAAAATCGATAAAGCGACGGCGGAATTATCTCGACCTAGCATGGCCAGGATATTCATGGAAGTAGATGCTTCTAAACCCCTACAACGTCGTATCCGCATTAACTTGCCAAGTGGTAGCTTTTGGCAGTTGATTGAATATGAATCCATGCCGCTTTATTGCTCTCATTGCCGCCATCAGGGGCATAGTGTTGACAACTGCAAGTCTAAACAGAAGGATAAAGGGAAAGAAATACAGCGAGAGGCTCCTATTCAAACCCAGCAGCGATCTCCAACAGTTGTGACTCATATTCTTCAACGAGAAGTTATTGGCCAATCCAGTGATCCAGATGCTCATGTGCTCTCTCCTACTACGCAACTGCCGGATAATAACCAGGGTGATGGGACCCTACTGCCGGATAATAACCAGGGCGTTGCTGATCCCTTGCTTGCAGAAGGAATAACACCCACCAATGCTGATGGGACTGGCTCGGGTAGTGTACAAAGTAATGATGACGGGACTGCTCCGAACCAGGAGCCCCCCACACAAGGGGATTTGGTTCCTCCTCAGGAGGCTATTTTGGCTCCTGTGGAACGTTTGGAAGAGGATACTGATGACGATAGGGTTGAAAGTGAAGAGGAAGGGGAGTTTCGTAGCTGGGCGGACGAAGCAGAGGCTGAACAGATTAGGGAGCAGGACTCCGTTGTCAAGCCAAAGACTACAGTTCAGAAGAAGAGGAAGAAAAGTCCGACGCCATCTGACCGGGTTCTCCGATCAACTTCCAATGTTAAATCTGGTAACCCCCAAGCCTCTGATCATGTTTAACACTCTGTGTTGGAATATTAGAGGAGTCGCAAACAAAATGGCTTTTACAAGACTTAAGAACTTGTGTCGGGTTAACAAGATCCAATTGCTTGTTCTTATTGAGCCGAAGGTTACTAAGGATCAACTCTCTCATTATAAACTTAAATTGGGGTTTGCGACGGCTGTTTGTAACAGTCGTGGCAATATCTGGATCATGGTACGGTCGGGCTGCATGATGTCTGTGCTCGATGATTTCGATCAAGCTCTCACAATATCCTTTCAAAATGAGTTTCTGTCATTGCCTATCATGTTCTCTTTTGTCCATGGCCATGGGAAGAAGGAAAATAAAAGGGAACTATGGAGTAGGTTGCTGCAGTTGCGAACTGTTTATGCTCTTCCTTGGGCGGTGGGCGGGGATTTCAACGCAATTTCTAGTTCGGATGAGAAGGTTGGTGGTAGACCTCCTTGTATGGTGTCTATTCAGGAGTTTCTAAACTTTCAAATGGCGGCTGGGCTAATTGAACTTCCTTATTTGGGAAGTAAGTATACTTGGTTCAAATCTACTGATGGAGACAGGCAGGGATCTCGGCTAGATAGAATGTTGGTCTCGAATGATTGGCTTCGGTTGGCCCCCTCAACTGTAGTGGACCATTTGAGTCGGACGGAGTCGGATCACGCACCACTTTTGATCAAGCTTTTAGCTCAACAGGAAGGGGGTAGGCGCAGCTTTAAATTTCTTGCTTTTTGGATTAAACATGATGACTTTATGCAGGTGGTAGAGCAGGCTTGGCGATCGATCTCACATCCTAATGGGCTTGTTAGGGTTTGCTTGCGTCTAACTGCATGCAGAAAGGCTTTGTCTGCATGGAGTCATCGTACTTTTGGCAATATTTTCCAGGAAGTAATTAATGCGGAGGATAGTGTGCTTTCTGCTGAGTTGGAATTTGACTGTGAAAGATCTGTGATGAACAGGGAGAAGCTGCAACGTGCTACTGCGCTCATGAAACAAAAGCATCGCATTATTGACTCCTTTTGGAAACAAAAAGCGCGGTTGCGTTGGGATGTTGAGGGAGACCGGAATACTAAATATTTTTATGACTGTGTTACTAACAAGCAGAGAAAGCTGCGAATCAATCATATTGTTGATTCAGGAGGGGTTCGAAGGGAAGGTTTGCAGAATATTCAACAGGTGGCGAATGCCTACTATGAAGAGCAATATAAAAGTGAACAAACATTAGCTGATGAAGATCTTATGTCGGCAATTCCCCATCTCATATCTGAGGAAGAGAACATTATGCTTACTGCTTCCCCTACAAAGGAGGAATTATTCGAGACTCTTCGAAGCATGGATGTGGATAGTGCAGCTGGTTTGGATGGTTTTACTGCACTTTTCTTTGTCCATTGTTGGACTATAGTTGCTGATGATGTTTTAGAAGCAGTGGCTATGTTTATGGCAGGTTTTGATTTGCCTAAGGCTATTACAAGCACTGCTTTGGTCTTAATTCCTAAAAGCACCAATCCATCTACTATGACTGACTTCAGACCAATAAGCTTATGCAATGTTATTAATAAGCTTATGCCTAAACTTCTGGCTCGTCGCTTGAGTACTATTCTACCAAAGCTGATCTCACTTGAACAAAGTGGATTTGTCCAGGGTCGGGAGATAGTAGACAATATTCTTCTTGCTCAAGAGTTGATTAGCATGATGAATGTCAAAAATCGAGGAGGTAATATAGCTATAAAATTGGATATGGCCAAGGCGTATGACAGGTTAGACTGAACTTTTCTTATGGAGGTTATGCGTCGGTTTGGTTTCGAGGAGACGTGGATTAGTATGGTTTTCCGCTTGATCAATAATATTTGGTATTCAACCATTATCAACGGGGCTACTTCTGGTTATTTTAAAGCCTTCAGGGGTGTTCGTCAGGGTGATCCATTATCCCCTGCGTTGTTCATACTTGCTGCCGAAGTCCTCTCTCGAAACCTAAACAAGCTACTCCAACACAACTCTTTCTCACATTATTATTCTCCGAGTGGCTGCCCTGCTATAAGTCATTTGGCTTTTGCCGATGACGTACTTCTGTTCTCATCAGGAGATGTTCGTTCGGTTCAGCTGATCCATGTTTTGTTGCAACGGTATGAACGAGTCTCGGGCCAACGGATTAATGCGGCTAAATCTTCGATATTTGTCCCACAAGAGTTTGAACGAAATGAGGAGCTTCGCTTGATTACGGGTTTTCGTATTGATACTTTGCCGTTTACCTATCTTGGCTGTCCAATGGCGGTTGGTATGAGGAATGCTTCTGTGTTTGAGGAGCTTATCCAAAAAGTGAGACGCAGGCTTGAAGGATGGCAACAGAAAACTCTCTCATATGGAGGTAAATTGGTGCTTATTAAATCTGTTTTAACATCTATTCCTATGTATACCTTAGCTGCTTGCAATCCACCTCGAACGGTGCTCAATCGGATTGAGGATATGATGGTTCGATTTTTCTGGGGCACTACGGAGGGTATACCGAAGCATATTTGGTCCAGTTGGCGAACTATGGCGCGGCCGATCGATGAAGCAGGGCTTGGGATCCGATGCTTGCGTGAGACTATGAATGCGTTTACTGTTAAGCTATGGTGGAAGCTTAAAACCAAGGATGGGCTATGGCAAAGGTTCATTCTTGCTCGTTACTGCAAATTTCAATCTCTGGAATTGGCAGGCGCTCCTCAGAAGTGTTCACATATTTGGAAACGTTTACTTCAAGGCCGTGAGTTCTCTGATCAGTTTATCTTACAAGCTATCAATGGCGACTGGACTTGGTCTACAACGAGCTCGGGTCGGTTCTCTGTTGCTGCTGCTTGGGAGGCTACTCGGATCCCTTCAATTCAGCAGGTAACGTTCAAGAATATCTGGAGTTCTTGTATGCCGGTGAAGTGGTCGGTTTTACTTGCGTATTCTCCATGTTAAACTACCGACAGATGACCTTGTTCGTACATTGGGTTACTCCTTTCCTTCGAAATGCCATTGTTGCCTGATATCAGCTGAGGAGACCATGGAGCATGTTCTGTGTGTTGGCGAGCTGGCAGTAATGGTTTGGACAACTTTCAGTGCTTACCTTAGGGTTCCGCTGGTGCAGCCTTTCACATTGCAGCAGTGTTTCCATCTATGGTGGCAGAGCCCTAATCTTCATCTGAAACAGGTGGTTGTTGGCGCTATCATGTGGGTCTTGTAGAAGAATAGGAATAAATGGCGGTACGAGGAATACAAATTTATGGCTATTCAGGTGGAAAGTGAAGTTATACGGCAAGTATTGAAGGCGCTATCTCGTTGCAAGCACCAGATGCAGATTCCTTTGGTTTTTTCTTAGGCTTTGTTTTGCTGTAATTTAACTTCTGGCTCTTTCATTCAATAAAGTTATGTTTTATCAAAAAAAAAAAATATATATATATATATATATATATATATATATAGGTAGAAGGAGAAGAATTAAAGAAGAAGAAAACAGCAGTGGCAGCAGCATACAGCTGCGACAGCAGCAGTGTAGCAGTAGCAGCTGCTGTAGCAGCAGCTACAGCAGCAGTCCCCCCCCCTCATTTCCCCCTTTTTAAGCCCCTTAAACCCCCCTTTAAACCCCCTATTATCTATATATATATATATATATATATATATATATATATATATATATATATATATATGTATATATATATGTATAGATAGGTAGATATATAGTTAGATAGATGAAAGAATAGGAATAAGAGTTAAGAAGAAGAGATAAGAAAAAAAAGAGAATAAGAAGAAGTTGAGAAGAATTAGAAAAGAAGAAGGATTAGAAGAATAGGGAAAATAGGAAGAAGTTAGGAAGAAAATTAGAATAGGAAAGAATGAGAGAAAGGAGATTAGGAATGAGAGGAAGAGTTAGAAGAAGATGAATTAGGAGAATAGAAATTAGAGAAGGGGAATTTGAAGAGGAGGAAATAGAAGAAGAAGAATAGGAAGGAAAGTGGGAAATAGAAAATAGAGGAGATCGAGTTAGAGGGTAAAACGGAGGACGGAGTGTCGGAATGAGATGAAACTTGGCATGGACTTAGAATACGTGAATTAGATTTTGCGGGTAGGCTCCCGAGTTGAAATCGGGGTTGTAGGGCGCCGGTATCGCGCCGTACCATTGCGTATCTTGAAATATTTAAGATATCGACAATGGGCCGTAAGATGGACTAGACGTCCACTTTACCTAGGTATCTTGGTAGGTAACGTATGTATAGGCTAGTACCCTACTACCCTATGGAATACGGGTCAAAATACCAAGCGTAGGTAGGCTAACTAGGTTTCCACCTAGGCTAGAAATTTACCTTAGAAAGGGTAAATTAGGAAATTGGCCTACGGCCATGATTTGAGTTTCGAAGTCCAAGATGGACTTGGATATGGGTTGTAGAGGTTGGTAATGATTAGAAATAGTTGCCTAGACCTAGTCTTGACCTCGGTTGACCATGGTTGACTTTTTAGACCAAAAGTCAACTATGGGTCAACACTTTACCCAATTTAGTCCCAAATTCCATTAAACTTGGGCAGTTGACCAAAAGTCAACTATTAGTCACCATTGACCTAGGATTGACCTAGCGTTGACCAGAGTTGACCAGTTGACCAAAAGTCAATTGTAAGTCAACCGTTGACTTAAATCGACCTAGATTAATTCCGTTTGACTTGCATTGACCCAGTTTGACCTAGCTAGACCTCGATTGACTTAGATCGACCATGTATAATCTAGTTTGACCTTGTTCGACCTAGATTGACTTAATTTGACTTGTCTTGACCTAGAATGACTTAATAGGGTTTAAATTTGATTTGACTTTATTTCCTAAACAGATTATTGATACGTCTTGTTCTCTATAGGTCCTCGAGCCGCAGCATTTGATCCCGTTGACATATCATATCATATTACAGGCGAGTATATTCTCTGACACTTTTCCAATTTATGATGATTGTTATAATTCATGTAATTAGTGTAGATATACTTATTTTCGACACATTGGTCACACGGATTGGTATTCATGGATCCCGACATGAGATGTTATTCCTCGTTATCTTGGTATATATTGTGCAAGCCCCTTGTAGTTCTTGTGCAATATATGGACACCGATTCTCGAGGAGACTTGCTCCCTTCTCGTAGAATCCCGTGTCGTAATGTGTCTTGCTTGGATCCACCCTACCAGTCGGAGACGGGGAGCACTAGTGTAGACATGTGGTCATTATCCACCTTCTTATTCTTGTAGACCTTGTGAGTGTTAATTATACACTCCACATATGATTAACCAGGCCAGTAGACCTTGTGCAGACCCAAGCCGGCCACATGTTGAAACTAGTACTCACACACCTAGATAGATGATTCTTGATTCTTGTACATGCCATGATCAGTTTACTTGCCTTGTTCTAGCTCTAGATTTACAGCTTACCTTGCCATGATACTCACATGTACATTCCATGATTTTCTTGTATATACTCTCTATTTACAGTCTTATAGCTTTTGTCATATCTTGTGAACTGTTGTTAGTAGATTGTACTCGTTCCATCCTGACTGGATATGTTGACAAAATATTACAGATGCTGATGAGGGGGATTACTGTACCTACTACGGTCCGGATGACGTAGTGGGCATAGACTTGGAGACGTTGGTCCAGCAGGGCTTAGCTCCGCCTGACGAGACTTTACCTATTGCTTAGATAGAGTAGGTCTTTTGTACTGGACCTTGTCTCCAGCTACTTTTGAGACTGTTATTATTATGGATTGTATTAGAGACTTGGACTTGTATATTATTTGTATTTGGACTTGACAGGTTATTATTTATTGTCGTGTTGTCTTTATCTTTCAGTCTATACTTTATTATCTTAGAGTTGTGATTGAGTACTCATATATATTCATTGCTTGTCCTCCATTCGGAGTTGACCATATTCTCGACAGGTTTTGATATATATATAAACTGTTGTTAGAGTAGAAAACCTACAGCGTTCTACGTCGTTTTTACGATGAGGGCTGGGCGTTGTCACGTACACGTGCCCTTATAGCTGGTGCGGGTCGTGACACATTTTTAGTGGTGGCCCACGTAGGTCATGAAGTCGCAATTAGTGCGATGTCGTAGCGGCACTCGTCTTAGAGTGTTGACTACGAGCCTGTGTTGCACATAGGAGGTAGTAGGCTAAGAGTGCTCAAATTATAGTAGGATCTTTCCTTGCTTATCTTGCTTACCGTCTTTGATATTGATTTACTGTTTTCTAGCTGTCCTCCTTTGATATAATCCTTCTTGTGCCATATTGATATCTTCTTTAATTCTATCTTCAGGATGGTGCAGACCAGATCCCAGCATCCTGAGTCCGCGGACACGGAGAGGTCTGCTATGACTCGCGAACCTGATCCGGACACTCCTGCTGCAGTCGGGGTGTCGACAGCAGCAGCTCTTGGGGGCGCTCCTCAGCTGGTTACGAGGGCTGAGCCTGGGATTGCTATGACTTTTTTGGCTGCAGTACCAGTGGTTGATGCGGGCGCTCTTCCTCCTCCTGCGCAGCAGATTCCTCCGCTAGTTGCAGACATACTTCCACCTCCACCTCCTCTGCCTACAGATATTGGGCAGATGCTTACTTTTCTCCAGCAGATGCTAGAGACTCAGAGAGCCTAGGTCGAGGCTCAGCAGAGGCAGACAGACGCGATGCATCAGGGCATGGAGGATGCCCATCAGTTGGCCCTTGCAGCCGTGGAGCAGAGGGCTCCGCATCCGGGGATGCGACCGAGGTACGGAGATATCCAGGACTTCAAGAAGCTCGGGCCCTGTGACTTTAGCGGGACCGAGGGTGTGGTCTATGCAAATGATTGGCTCGAGGATATCGAGCGGCAGATGAGGGCCTCCCGCCTGGCAGACGACCTGAAGGTCGAAGCGGTAGGTTTGCAGTTGCTAGACATTGCACGCACCTGGTTCAGAAATGAGCCAGCCCTAGCTTGAGAGGGCCATACTTGGGCAGAGTTCAAGCTCCTCTTCAAGGAGAAGTTCTTTTCCCCTACGGACAAGATTGACCTGGTGCGACAGTTCCAGGATCTGTAGTAGGGCAGTTTATCTGTGGAGGAGTACGCAGCGGAGTTCGGCCGTCTGAGCCGATACGTAGAGTACATGGTTCGAGACCCGGAGATTAGGGTGAGCCATTTCAGGAAGGGGCTGACTTGGGATATCAAGATCCTCATTCCCTCCTTCTATGAGACTTATACCCAGATCTACGCGGAGGCCCGCAAGGTAGAGCGGGAGTGGGGCTTGAAGCCCAAGAGGGAGCGTGATCTTTTCTCGAGGGCTACTAGCAGCACGGGGGCTGCTAAGCACCCTCAGCTTCAGCATCGTTCCTTCCAGCATCACCAGCCGTAGGTTTAGTCTAGAGCACCGGTTCAGCAGCAGGTGCAGCACACTCAGCAGAGGCAGGCACAGCATGGGGCTCCTTGCCACTTCTGCAAGAAGCCCGGTCACGTCTGGGAGGTTTGCCGGAAGAGGCTAGGCTTGTGCCTCTACTGCAGGGAGGCTGGACATCAGTTGAGGGATTGTCCTGCGAACCCTCGCAGGGTAGCCCGTGGAGCGGTAGCAGCTCAGGGGGCACCGGCAAGAGTACCTGCAGTGCAGCCGAGGGGTCCACTTTTGACCCAGCAGCAGCGGTTTGTTCAGCACCACCACCAGCGGGGTGGTCAGGGTAGAGCCTTTGCTCTTGCAGCCGAGGAGATGGAGCCTATTGTAGATGTAGTCGCAGGTTCTATTCTGCTCGATTCTTTTCCAGCTTTAACCTTGTTTGATTCTGGTGCTACGCACAGTTTTGTGTCTGTTTCTTTTGCTCTTAGGCACAATATCATTGTTGTGTATCTTGGTAGGACTTACAAGATTATGACTGGGAATGGCATCATCCTAGTTAATACTGTTTGCAAGGGGCGAAGAGTTTCTTTGAGAGGCCGGGAGCTGAGTGCGTGTTTGCTTATAATGCCACTTCCGAGTTACGATGTGGTACTCGGTATAGATTGGTTGAGCATGCACCATGCTAGCATCGACTGCAGAGGGGATAGGATTCTATTTAGGCCGCCGGGAGAGCCGGAGTATGAGTTCACCAGGGGTACATTGGAGCAGGGAGATGGATTCTGCGGAGCGTTGTTGGCGGGGCCGGTGTTGCCACATCCACTCATTACTGAGTTCTTGGATGTCTTTCCCGAGGAGCTGTCCGGGATGTCGCCAGATCGTGATGTTGAGTTTTTTATAGACCTAGTGCCGGGCGCTGAGCCTATCTCCTAGTACGTCTATAGAATCAACAACAGTGAGTTAGCGGAGCTGAAGAGACAGGTCGACGAGCTGGAGGACAAGGGCTTTATTTGATCTAGATCTTCACCTTGGGGCACGCCAGTTCTTTTTGTCCCTAAGAAGGATGGTACGGTACGTCTGTGTATTGATTACAGAGCGCTCAACAATCTTACCATCAAGAACAAGTATCATTTGCCAAGGATTGATGACTTGTTCGACCAGTTGAGCGGGGCGAGAGTGTTCTCGAAGATCGACTTGCGTACCGGGTACCATCTATTTTCCATAAATAAATTCTGTTTATTTATTGTGTTTCTGAGAAAATTACAACTGTAGGAATCTGATCTAAAAGACGATCACTTTATCCCTTGGACGATGCGATGAAGAAGGCTCGGACCTCGAAGAACTTTGGACAGCAACTGGGCAATCTCTCTGTTCTCTCTGAATTGAATGTGGTGTCTGTTGAAGGTAGAGAAACTCTCTTTTATAGAGTTCTGGATAACTGCTCTGGGCATACGCTCAGTTAGTTACTTGACGTGTGCATAACTGCAGGGACGTGTGGCGAATTTTGGTGGAGACACGTTGGAGTGCGGTTGAGAGTAATAGGGTATATCCAGGAGAGATTGATGGCATGAATACCACATTGCATAACTTCTGAATGAGTGGGTAACCGAGTACAGGACACGTGAGAACGTGTGTTGACTGTACATTTGAAGTCATTCTGAATGCATTTGCTTTGATACGCTGTCTTCTGGAGAAGTATGACTAGCATACGCTGTCTTGTTGAAGAGGAGTCGTATGGAGTCCATATGCTGCCTTTTGGAGACGTATGTCTTGCATACGCTGACTTGGATAGCAAGGAGTCATATGGAGTCTATACGCTCACTTGGGTGACAAGGAGTCGTATGGAGTATATACGCTCACTTGGGTGACAAGGAGTCGTATGGACCTCATACGCTGTCTTGATAAAGAGTCATATGGAGTACATACGCTGCCTTGATGAGGAGTCGTATGAAGTCCATACGCTGCCTTGATGAGGAGTAGTATGAAGTCCATACGCTGCCTTGATGAGGAGTAGTATGAAGTCCAAACGCTGTCTCACAAAATAAAGAGAAGTCGTATAGCTTTTGAATGAGCGTATAGCTTTTGAATGAGCGTATAGCTTTTGAATGAGCATATGGCCATAGATGCACTGAGCGTATGTGCATTTTTGACTTGGTCTTATGTCAGCGTGTTAGAATTTTTTTACACCCTACAAGAGCCCCTTCAAAGTTTTTGAACTTTATGATTTTCGAAAGTTCGAAATTACTTTGAACTCAAAGTGGGAATAAGTCTTGACACGCTGGCACGAGTTTGTGTATGATGTTTTTGTAGAAAATATGTTCAGAGGTAAATAATACATGACATATTCAATAGAATAAAATATACAAATGAATTTTGTAATTTCATCAGATGATATTAAACCAAAAAAATTTAGTTTAATACTGATTAGAGAAAACAGAATTCAGATATAAAGATATCTTTGAACTCAATTTTCCATGATCTTTGGACTCGGAAATCAAAAGACTAGATATCATTTTCATAGAATAGAAAATATGATACTGAGATAGAAGATTCAGAGGTAATATGGACATGATTTTCTATATGAGATCTTTATTAAATCCACTGGGGATCTAATAAGACAGAATATCAAATTCTCTGGGAAGATGATATGTGGTAGAATATTAATTTCCGCTGGGGATAACGATATCGAGACGACTTTTTATGGGGAAGAATAAACTCTGATTTTATATTTGCTGGGGAATAATTGCAGCAGATGGAAATATCATATATTAACGAGATTTATACATAATATTTCTTTAAGAATTTGCCATTGATAGGCATCATCGTGACTTTACCATCCATAGAGGTAAGCTGATATGCTCCGTTAGAGAAAACTTTATTTACGACGAATGGGCCTTCCTATTTCGCGTCGAACTTGTCTTTGCTCATATGTGTCATAGTCATCAGACGTCTGACGGTAAGAACAAGTTCTCCTTTCTGATATGCTCTGACTTTCACCTTTCGGTTAAAAGCTTTTGAAATTCGGGCCTGATACAGCTCGATATTTTGTTGAGCGTACAATCGCTTTTCGTCTAGAGCTTCTAGCTCTTGAAGTCGAAGATGATCATTATTCTCCGTTGTAAGTTCATTGGAGATTGCGATTCTCAGAGAAGGATTCTGGATCTCGAGGGGAAGGACAGCTTCACACCCGTATACCAAAGAGAAAGGCGTACACCCGGTCGCATTGCGAACTGTGATGCAGTAGGCCCATAAACATTCACCAAGCTTCTCGCTCCAGTTGTGTTTGTTAGAAGAAACGAACTTTTTCAGGAGTTTGATGATGGTTTTATTGAAAGCTTCTGCCAATCCATTAGCTGCTGGATTATATGTTGTAGAAGCTAGGTTATTGATTCGATGGTCGTCGCAAAATCGAGTAAATTTCTGACTGACAAACTGTGGTCCATTATCATGGATAATACGCCGAGGAACACCAAATCGATAGATGACATGATGCTTGACGAAGTTGATGACGTTGGAAGTTTTGACTTCGGATAGCGGGATTGCTTCAGCCCATTTGGAAAAGTAGTCGGTTATTGCTAGAATAAACCGGTATCCTTTTGATGACGGTGGGTTGATGGGACCAATGATGTCCATGCCCCAGGCCTCGAAGGGCCATGATGCCGCTGTCGGGTGTAAGAACTCTGACGGTTGATGGATAAAGTCTGCATGGATTTGACAGGCTTTATATTTCCGGGCATATTGAATGGCGTCAGCCACCATCGTGGGCCAATAATAACCCATACGTCGGATGCGATCTTGAAGTTTAGGACCTGGTTAATGGGCTCCGCAGACACCATCATGTGCTTCACGGATAATCCGTTGTGCTTCCTCACCAGCAATGCATCGGAGGAGAAGACCGTCATAGGCCCGACGATATAGTGTCTTTGTCGTATGATTATAATAGAATCTGAGAGATCGACGCCGGATAGACGCTACTTCGCTCGGATTATCGGGAAGTATGTCATACAATACAAAGTCTAGAAATGGACGTCTCCAATCTTCGGTCATGGCTTCTGTTTTGTTGGAAAAGACGTATTCCATAGTAGAATCGGAAGAAGACGAGGATGCTCTGTTAAACCCTAATCCAGTGTTAAGGTTAAATTCATCAGGGTTGAGAGAATTTTCGTCTGGGTCATGGGGAAAACCCAAAGCTAAATTATTCTCGACGTAGAATAGCTCCCGGTTATAAACCACTATCAATTGTTGACGTCTGACCGGTATAGCTAACACAGCGGCAAGATTAGCCAAAGCATCGGCTTCTGTATTACAGGCTCGCCGAACGTGTTCAATAAAGAAACCTTCAAAGGAAGAGGCCATAGAGAGTGCTGCTCGGTGATAAGGTATCAAATCCTGATGACGGACTTCATATGTACCTCTGATTTGATTGACTATAAGTTTGGAGTCTCCATAAACTTCTAAATACTGAATATCCAGATATTTAGCAAGTTGAAGACCGATGAGTAACGCATTGTTTTCGGCTACATTGTTTGAACACGATTGATCCAGAGAATAAGCCCTCTGAATAGTCAGCCCTTCCGGGGATACAAGAACAATCCCGACTCCGGCGACAATATCGCCATTGGGACCCATTCTAGACGCTCCATCAAAGAATAGACGCCAGGTAGGAGTTTCTTCTGAAACCTGATTTGAATCCATAACTTCATCTGGAATCTCATCGTATAATTTAGAATCCTCTGGAACTGCATGAGCTGCCAGAAAATGAGCAAGAGCCTGTCCTTTAACTGACTTTTGAGGAATATAATGCATGTCATATTGAGCTAATAAGATTCCCCAATTAGCCAGTCTGGAGTTGAGAATACCGGGTTTCTTCATCATAATCCTGATGGGATTCACTTTGGAAATGACATGAATCGTTTGACCGATGATGTAATGTCGCGTCTTCTGAATGGCAAACATTAATGCTAGGCATTCTTTCTCAATTGGAGAATAACGCGGTTCAGCACCTGTCATTGTACGACTGAGGTAATAAATAGCCTGTTCATGGCCATCTTTGTTTTTCTGGGCGAGCAATGCACCGAGAGAATAATCCAGGGCTCGAACATATAGAAGGAATGGTATTCCCGAGATGGGAGGTACCAAAACTGGAGGGTTCATGAGGTACTGTTTGATGTCGTCAAATGCTTTTTGACATTCTTCGTTCCAGACGAAGGACACACCTTTCTTCAGAAGTTTGTTGAACGGTCTGCAGCGTCCTGATAAGTTAGAGACGAATCTCCTGATATAAGCAATTCTTCCTTGAAATCCTCGTAGCTATTTTAAGGTGCGTGGAGGACGCATCTCTTGGATGGCTTTGATCTTCTCGGGATCCACGTGTATACCTTTAGCGGTAATGACGAAGCCGAGAAATTTACCACTAGAGACGCCCAGGAAGGACTTAGTAGGGTTCATCTTAAGTTGATGTTGATGCATTAAATCAAAGATAGTCTTCAAATCTTGGATATGATCCTCCTTTTGTCGACTCTTGACTGCAATATCATCAACGTAGCATTCGACTATTTTCCGGAGATGTTCGTGGAATATAGTGCTCATTGCTCGCTGATACGTTGCTCCTGCATTTTTGAGACCAAACGGCATCACTGTGTAACAGTATGTACCGATCGGCGTTCTGAAGGAAGTATGTCTCTCGTCGTCTGGAAATATTTTGATTTGGTTGTACCCCGAATACCCATCCATAAATGACATTCGTTCGAAACCACACGTGTTATCGATCATGACGTCGGTGATTGGAAGAGGGAACTCGTCCTTAGGATAAGCCGCATTGAGATCATGAAAGTCTATACAGACTCGGATCTTGCCGGTCTTTTTGAGGACAGAAACAATGTTAGCCACCCACTCAGGATGTTGTTCCTCTCGGATAAATCCGGAAGCCATAAGCTTGTTGACTTCAGCTTCAATTACATCCATAATGTCTGGACGAAATCGTCGCTGTTGTTGTTTGACCGGTTTAGCATTCGGCATGATATTAAGTTTGTGTGTTGCGATCTTCGAATCTAGCCCTGGCATATCCTCATAGCTCCAGGCGAAGACATCGATGTAATCATGAATAAGCTTGATCATGTCTTGCTTATCTGTTTCTGAAAGACTTTCGCTGATGAATATTGGCTTGGGGGATCCCTCCTTACCAACATTAATTTGGATCAATTTATCTTCAGTGGGAGGTTCTCTTTGCTCGAACCTGAATTCCCATTGGTTGTCTAATCTTTGAGCCTATTGTTCCGATTTGGGTGATATTTCAAAATCATCTTCATCTTCATCATTTTTTTGCGGACCGTTGGCGGAGACCATATTGGCGGATAGAGTAGAACGATGAAAATCGCCAATACTTGTGTCGGATACCCAAGAGAAGGAATTGGAAGAATCAGATCGTTCGTCTCCGTCAGATTCTGGATCCTCATTGACTGTGTTGATGAAGGGGGTAGGAGTAATGTAACCCAATCCGTATTTTAAGGGAGGAATTCGAACAGGCATTCTTCTTCCTTTTCCACTACTGAGGCCAGTTCTGAAGTCATAGCCCATATTCTTGATGATGTTTTTGGACTGCTGACTGTAGCGACGTAGTTGTAACCTTCTGGTGTCATCGTTTTTGTCGTCGTCTTCCAGATTAGGAGGATTCTGAGGCCCCTTGCAGAAGAATATTGGAGTTTCTCCTGACTTTCTAATAGGAACAAAGAAGTATGAATTTTGTACAGACTCTAATGATACTTCTGTATGAAGAGTTTGAACAACTCCTATAGTTAATGGCTCTAAGCTATCTAGCAAATGTAAATAACTTTGTACATGATTACAAACATCAATATACTGTAAAGGAGATGCTTTATTAATATCAGATGTTGTATTCACAGAAGAAGGCTGAGCCTTAGTAGATTTAGTCAAATTAATGACTAAATGGGGAGAAAAAGAGCGAGCAGAAGTTTTGTTTCGATTAAGGTCGATAACAAAAGGCTCAGAAAAGGTGAGCTCCCTTGAAGAGGATCGTGGATAGGTAGTGCGTCCACTGACTGGAATGACTAGAGTATCTGGTCTAGCCTGAGAAGATGGTGGGAGAGTGGTACGTCCACTGACAGGGATTATCAGCGAACTTTGTGGAGCTTGGGAAGGCAATGAAGTGGTACATCCACTGACAGGAATTATCAGTGGGCCTTCTTCAGATGATTTAGTAGACCGCGGATGAGTGATACGCCCTTTTACAGGAATAACAAAGGTGTCAACTTTCGATGTCTCATCATCATCCATAGCTTGTAAGACTTTTGAATACTCATCTTTGTACATGCGAGAGTCACTGTAGTAAGCTTCGACTCCTCTGAAAGGATTAATGTCCGCGACTTCCTTTTGAACTTCTCCCTTTTCATCAATGTATTTGAAGCACTGGTAAAGAGTGGAGGGGACGATATTGTGTTCATGGAGAAAAGGTCTTCCCAAGAGTAAGTTGTAAGATACAACTAACTCGATCACGTAGAATGTGACACTCACCCGAAAATTGCCTATTTGTATTTTTAGGCGAATTTTCCCCAGAGGTTCGCTCTTGCCTTGATTGAACCCTAAAATGGTAGTGACTGTCTTGACTAGATGATGAACTGGAATCCGTAAGGCATCCAAGAGACTCTTAGGTATAATACTTAGAGCTGATCCTGGATCAATTAGAATACGGTCGACCTTCATCGTGTCAATGTACCCAGTGAAGTAGAGTGGCCGATCATGACGATTGTCCTCTAGAAGCATATCGTCTTGGGTAAAAGTGATGTTCGGAATGATTTCCAAGACACTGTTGCAATGTAGGCAAGTCACCGGCTCTGTTTCCGGCTTCTTCAGATGAGTCAGGCAAAAGTCTGCTTGCAGTAGAGCTTCGCTTAACGTTTCTCGAGTTTCCTTGGATAAACGTAAAAGTTCGAAGATGGACAACCTGGCTGGAGTGTTAGCAAGTTGAGCCAGAATGTCAAAATTATATGGCTTCTACAATCCGGGAGAAAGAGACTTCTTAATTAGTTTGTCAAAGCGGGCAGGTTGCTTCCCTTTGTCGGCTGTTGTTGGTTTAGAGGGAATCGTCTCAGCAGGAGCATCTGAAGGTCCTTCGTTAGAGATGGGTGCTGGAGCTACAACCGGAGGGACATCAGGAATTTCCTCAGGAGCTTCAGCGTAATCTTTCAGATATGTTTTTCCTGACCGGGTTTCGGCGAGAGCTTCGACTTCAAGCTCAGGTTCAGAGTCTACCAAAACCATGTTGCAATCCTTCATCTTGTTCTTGGTTTTTTGGTGCTTGATGAGAGCTTCAGTCCAGAAACCGAGGCTAATACGGGATTGATTATGTCTCAAAGTGAGGGCTAGAGGTGCTCGGAGTCCTTTGTCGGAGCTTAAACCAGGAGCAGTGGCTAGATCATAACCCATCTTCGCCATTAATTCACGAGATTGTGAACTATATAGATGAAATGCAGGTTTGTATCTGTCTTCGGATCGAGGTACAGTTTTTACCTCCGTAGGGGGTGACTTTCCTGTTAAGATGAAAGTAGAGGTTAGAGAAAGACTGGATGTGATGCTAGAAGTCATATGGCATGACTTAGTCTTTCCAGGTTTCTTTTTAGACAGAGGAGTTTTTCGAGGAGAAGAGGAAGACGTCTCGAACTCCGTCACTAAATCGGGGTGGATCCACATAATCTTTCCCTTTTTAGTGGTGACAGGAACAAGTCCTTCATTCTGGGCTGGTGGAATATTCACAACTTAAAGGGTTGCTTTGGGGATAGGGACAATCCCACTTTCCACCAATAACAGAGGGAAGTCACCGAACTGCATCGAAATCACATTTGTTGTGACTGTCTTGTCTTTAGGTGTTAGTGTCACAGCTCCTGATTTGATCATTTCTTGGATCTTTTCTTTTAATACGAAGCAAGACCGGATTGTATGACCCAGCATTCTGTGATATGGACAGTATTTTGGATGATCCGTCTTGTTGGCTTCATCAGGCTTTTTGATATCTGGCAGTTGTATCTTGTTACCTTTAAGTAAACATTCGAAGATGCCCTGAACATCGTCGTCGTCGAAAGAGTATTCTTCCTTCGACCGAGTAGGTCTCTGCTGTTGATTTGTTGGAGCTGGGGTAGCTTGGGCAGACACCACCTCTTGATTGTTGCTCTGGAGATTGACTTCGAGAGTCTCTTTTCCTTTACGATTGTTGGGTTGCACACTATTGCTAGTACTTTGACTTGATTCTTTGGGAGTCATGTGTACCCCCAGACCTTTGAAAGTCTCAGCACTGACTTCGGCAGCTTTGGCACTGACGATGAAGGAAGGCCAATCTTGGAACTGAGTGGATCCTGTCCACATGCTGATGATTGGTAAGAGGTTCGACTTGCAAGTGTCGATAGTGACGGCATCGGGAGTTCCGAAAGGCATTTTTAGAGCTTCTCTTCTGAATCTTTCAATGAAGCTCTCAGTGCTTTCATTATTTTTCTGTTTGATTCTTATAAGGGCTGACATGGTCATGTCGTTGATGCCTTCATAGAATCGTTCTAGAAACATCTGTTTGAACCCGGCAAACAAAGTAATGCACCCATCAGGGAGACTTCGATACCATTCATAAACGGTTCCTTTAAGACAACCAACGAATACCCGAGTGAGGAGGGCATCGCTCGGTTGCAGCTGATCAGTCATTACCTCAAAGTGATTGATGAACTGACTTGGGGAGGTGGTCCCATCAAAGAAAGAGATGGTCGGAGGCTTGTATTTTGGGGGGTACGATACATCCTTCTATTGTATGGGGTAAGGCTGCTTGATACCTAATTTTTGTAAGCCTTCCTTTTGCTTGAACGCTTCGAATTGAGACCGAAGATTCTTCAACTCTTCAGTGACCGCTCCGGAAGATTGCGGTGTCGTTGCTTGTTGGGCATAATTGGTAGGAGGGACTGCAGTATATGTACCACCCCCAGCTCCGGACTGACTTGGAGTGGGCTGTACATGAACATTAGACTGTACCCCCGGAATAGTAGAATGTTCCAGGTTTGGGGCAACAGGAGTATTTAATACCACTGGTGGTACTGTTTGTTGAACTTGCTGAGTTTGTTTCTGAGCTTATATAAGAGTATGCATAGCAGTCAATGTATCCGCCATGGCTCGTAACTGTTGTTCCAAGGAAGAAATCCTTTGTTCATGAGCCTCAGTACTAGTCGAAGGTTCGTGATTGCCGTCTACCATATAAGTGGTAATCATTCGAGGTATCGACGATGAAACAGTCTGTTCCGAATCGTCGCTATGAGAGTCAGCATCTTTCCCGGGGCTATTCACGGGAGTTAATACTGGGAAGTTGGATTCTCCTAGGAAGTCCTCCGTGGTCTCAGGATTATCATCTGGATGAGAAGAAGAAGAGACACTGGTCGAAGCTCTGGTTTTGGATCTGGTGCCGAGGTAAACACCGTCTTCAGAATCTAACATAGAATCAGATCGTATTCTACCCCCAGTATTTCTGGAGGTCATATTGACGGAAGCATAAAGAGGTTCGTCTTTATTTGGTATTGGTTCATGTTGAATCCGTTCGAAGATAGATCGTCTTTTCGGTGAACAACAACACTGGATCACGACCCGAGGTTAGAAGTTACAACAATGCTCTTCATGACGAATATGAGCAATGTCAGAGACAGATGGAGTGTTGATTCTCTGCTTGTTTTGCAGATGTTCCCGGAGATCTACGGAAACGGACTGGGAAGTGTTTGAAGATAGTCTCTGTGTAGAAACTTGTCTTTTATTCTTCTGTCTTTTTGGTTCTTGAATGTATAAAGACCGATTGATCTGAGCGATATAGTTCTTAGCATATTGTGCATCAGGGTCCATTATACTTGTCCCAATTTGATAAGGCTTCTTTATGTCGGAAGTAGAACCGAGACGATTCCAGTTAAGCTTGTTACGAAGGTCCATAGGAGGTACAACTTTGGTATTAGTCCTGGATACTTGCAATTTGCCTTTCTCGGATCGGGAAATTTTGAAAGAAGGAAGATGAACATTATTCCGACTGGGAGTCGGTAATAATCCATCTTTAGAGGAAGTAGCCAAAAGGCATTTTTCTTTGTTTGATCTAGTAAGAGTACTAGTCAAATTAACCCCAGAGGTAAAAACCTTAGGACCAGAGGAGTTGACTAAAGAGTCGTTCTCCTTGGTTGGCATAAGATGTGCAAGCTGTGGGGGAATTATTTGTATATTCTGTGGAAGAGAACCCCCAGCCTGGCCTTGAGAAACAGTCAAAGGACTGTATTGGTTGGCATACGCTGACTTCAGAGAATTCTTGTCATACGCTGTCTTTTGACTAGCGTATGGTTGGTCAATGACTGTCATACGTACAGAGTTATTAATGGCTAAAGAGCCGACTGCTGTCGTAGGAGTAGAAGAAGAAGAGACTTTGACATGTCCAGAGATGGCTTTCCTTGGACACACTGACTTGGCTAAAGAACCCATTTTGTCAGCGTGACTAGGAGAAGCCACTATTGCCGTATTCAGAGAAGCCGAGGCGTGCTTCGCTGAGGTTGGAGACGTATTCTTGTCAGCATGGGAAGTGACAGAAGCGTCTCGGGCCGCCGGAGAAGACTTAGGGACATAGACAGAACGTCCCTTCTTCTTGGCAGAGAGAAAAGCGGAGGAAGCAGTTTGGCCCTCCTTTGCCTTGAGCATTTCTTCGTAAGCAGATTGGTCGAATTGTACAACCATTATCTTCTTCGTCGAGCCGATCGACGAAGTATCGCATTGAGTTGTTGCTGTCTCGTTATAGAAGACAGCTTTTCCCAGCAGAGTCGCCAATTTGTTTTCCATAAATAAATTCTGTTTATTTATTGTGTTTCTGAGAAAATTACAACTGTAGGAATCTGATCTAGAAGACGATCACTTTATCCCTTGGACGATGCGATGAAGAAGGCTCGGACCTCGAAGAACTTTGGACAGCAACTGGGCAATCTCTCTGTTCTCTCTGAATTGAATGTGGTGTCTGTTGAAGGTGGAGAAACTCTTTTTTATAGAGTTCTGGATAACTGCTCTGGGCATACGCTCAGTCAGTTACTTGACGTGTGCATAACTGCAGGGACGCGTGGCAAATTTTGGTGGAGACACGTTGGAGTGTGGTTGAGAGTAATAGGGTATATCCAGGAGAGATTGATGGCATGAATGCCACGTTGCATAACTTCTGAATGAGTGGGTAACCGAGTACAGGACACGTGAGAATGTGTGTTGACTGTACATTTGAAGTCATTCTGAATGCATTTGCTTTGATACGCTGTCTTCTGGAGAAGTATGACTAGCATACGCTGTCTTGTTGAAGAGGAGTCGTATGGAGTCCATACGCTGCCTTTTGGAGACGTATGTCTTGCATACGCTGACTTGGATAGCAAGGAGTCATGTAGAGTCTATACGCTCACTTGGGTGACATGGAGTCGTATGGAGTATATACGCTCACTTGGGTGACAAGAAGTCGTATGGACCTCATACGCTGTCTTGATGAGGAGTCATATGGAGTACATACGCTGCCTTGATGAGGAGTCGTATGAAGTCCATACGCTGCCTTGATGAGGAGTCGTATGAAGTCCATACGCTGTCTCACAAAATAAAGAGAAGTCGTATAGCTTTTGAATGAGCGTATAGCTTTTGAATGAGCGTATAGCTTTTGAATGAGCGTATGGCCATAGATGCACTGAGCGTATGTGCATTTTTGACTTGGTCTTATGTCAGCGTGTCAGAATTTTTTTACACCCTACACCATCAGCTGAAGGTGAAGCGGGATAACATTTTGAAGACTTCCTTTCGGACTCGCTATGGCCAGTATGAGTATACCGTCATGCCGTTTGGGTTGACCAACGCCCCGGCGGTATTCATGAACTTGATGAACAAGGTATTTCATCAGTACCTTGACAAGTTCGTGGTGGTCTTCATTGATGACATTCTCATCTATTCGAAGACACCAGAGGAGCACGAGGAGCACCTGAGGATTGTGTTGGACACTCTCAGGAGGGAGCAGCTGTATGGGAAGCTGTCCAAGTGCGAGTTCTTCTTGGATCGCGTGGAGTTCCTAGGCCATGTTGTCTCTGGCGAGGGGATTTCAGTAGATCCGAGGAAGATTTCTGCGGTGGAGTCCTGGTCTACGCCGAGCTCAGTAGCAGAGGTTCAGAATTTTCAGGGTCTGGCAGGTTACTACCGGAGGTTCGTGCAGGACTTTTCCAGGATTGTCCAGCCGATGACCCGCCTTACCAGGAAGGACGAGGAGTTTATTTGGTCCTAGGAGTGCCAGGCCGCCTTCGAGGAGCTGAAGGCGAGGTTGACTACAGCTCCTATCTTGACGCTGCCATCTGGATCTGGTGGTTATACGATCTATAGTGATGCTTCACGACGGGGTTTGGGTTGTGTGCTTCAGCAGCACGGGAAGGTGATTGCCTATGCATCTAGGCAGTTACGTCCTCATGAGAGGAACTACCCTACCCACGATCTGGAGCTGGCAGCAGTTATCTTTGCTTTGAAGCTGTGGAAACACTATCTGTACGGAGAGCGAGTTGAGATCTATACTGATCACAAGAGCTTGAAGTACGTGTTTACCCAGAAGGAGCTGAATATGAGGCAGAGGCGATGGTTAGAGCTAATGAAGGATTTTGATATATCCTTATAGTACCATCCGGGGAAGGCCAACGTGATCGCGGATGCTTTGAGCAGGTATCCCGTAGCCATGTGTTTGACGATGGATCGTCACCTTCTGGCAGATCTGGAGAGTTTGGGCATAGAGGTGATAGTTCTAGGGTTCGAGGCACGGATGTGGGGTCTCCAGGTGCAGTCGGAGCTGATAGAGAGAGTCAGGGCAGCTCAGTTTGAGGATGAGGCTCTGAGGGTCATCCGGGAGCAGGTCCAGATAGGACTGTTGGATGAGTTCTCTATAGCGGGGGATGGGTCGTTGAGGCATGGTACCAGATTGTGCGTGCCGAGCGGAGGACTTCGGGAGGAGGTTCTTCAGGAGGCGCACCGTTCTCAGTACTCTATGCATCCCGGAGCCAACAAGATGTATAGAGACTTGAGACAGCATGTTTGGTGGTATGGCATGAAACGTGAGGTGGCTCAGTTCGTTTCGAGATGCTTGGTATGCCAGCAGGTGAAGGCCAGGAGGTAGAGACCCGGTGGATTGCTCCAGTCACTACCCATTCCTGAGTGGAAGTGGGAGCATATCACTATGGACTTTGTATCAGGCCTTCCGCGCTCTCCAGGAGGGAAGGATACGATTTGGGTCATTGTTGATCGATTGACCAAATCGGCCCACTTTTTGCCTTTCAAAGTTGGTTTGTCGACGGAGAGTTTGGCTGAGATGTACATACGACAGATAGTCCGATTACACGGGGCTCCAGTGAGTATAGTCTCGGATCGGGACAGTCGATTCACTTCCCATTTCTGGCGGAGTTTGCAGCTTAGCTTGGGCACATCGCTCAAGTTCAGTACCGCATACCACCCCCAGACAGACGGGCAGTCGGAGAGGACGATTCAGACCCTCGAGGATATGCTGCATACCTGTGTCTTGGACTTCGGGGGATCTTGGGAGGACCACCTTTGTCACGACCCGCACCCACTGTGAGGGTACGAGAACGTAACAACGCCCAGCCTACGTCGCAGTGTCGGTGGTAGAACGTTGTTCTAGGTCATGAACTATAACTAACATAATATGAATACTCTCCATAAGGAGGCCAATACAGAGGTATAACTCAATCACAATCTATAGATAGAATATGGCACGATGAAAAGGATAAAGAAATCCTCAACTGAGGTACAACAGAAATGAAATAATAAGTCTCACCAACTACCAGTCTCAACATCTAAAATATACTACTCTGAAAATAAAGACAACAGCTAAAACATGGAAAGAAATAGTCTAAGCTATCTACACTAAGCAAGGGTATCATCCTCAGCAGCTGCCTGAACCTCCCCAGGGGTCCAGGTCGCGAGTGTCATCTAGGCAAGCTCCAAGTAAGGGGTGTAGGGTTTCTCATCATCCCCTATAAAATTTTCAACAGGTCCAGTCAGGACGGGAGCGAGCACAATACATCTCAACAGTTCATAGCAGATTAGAAAATATAATCATACAGTAAAGTAAGATATAGATACTGAAGAAAATGCAGTATGTAAACAGAGAGAGAACTGTAATATAAATATCTACTATAAGTAGAGAGCTACCAGTGACTAGTGATTTAGAGTACAAAGTCGACATGTGAACGGCTTGATTTGCATATGACTATACTAAAGAGGCGTACATGGCTACTCTACTTTGGAATTGTTCACATGGCTATTTATACTCTCCCGTACCCCCAATTAATACACAAGGATCCAACCAAGTTATGTTATGATTCTATGTAACAGCCCCCGAAGGGTGGTAAGCCCCCGAAGGGTGATATGCCCCCAAAGGGTGATAAGCCCCCAAAGGGTGATAAGCCCCCGAAGGGTGATAAGCCCCCGAAGGGTGATAAGCCCCCAAAGGGTGATAAGCCCCCGAACAATGAAGTCCAATATCTTCTAGAATAATGAAGTCCAATATCTGTTTCTTTAAAAGCTACACTTTAGTACTTCTATACTTAAACAAGTTGCCACCAGACTTCTCAAACCATTTATAATTTAAAATGCATACCTTCTCTTGATAGATGGAAACCATACTTTAGTAGCGTGAGAGCTGGTAATTTCACTTTCATAACAGATCTTCAAAACCTTTCCCTTCTCGAGGCCATAGTATCAAGCAATTGCATCATACTCGAGCACTCTAGGAAGCTGTAGAAAACAAACACACCATTGATTCAATAAAAAACATGAAGGTAAACTGTAAGGCCTGCCTAAAAGCATAGAGCATGATAGATGGAAACCATATATGACCATGATGTATTGGAACATATTATTCTACTTTACCGGTCAATTCATAAGTAAGCACACAAAAAAGGGCGAGCCAGATCTCTATAGTATACATCAGCTTTTCAACATGAAATGAAAATCAAAACGAGGATACAATAATAATTTCAATGAAGTTATCCAACTTTGCTTCTCTATTAATCACTCCCTCAACAAATTGAGATCCAACCTCTTGCTTCCATAGAACACTTGTGGAAGAACTAAAGGATAAAGGTGAAACAAAACCAAATACTATCCATGTTTGACCAATGCAAGATATATATGTTCTGAGTTCAAACATTGTTTACCACAGACATGTACTAATGTTTTGAGTAAGACAAGGCAAGAATCTGAACATAATATTTACAAAATTATGAGTACAAAAAGGTATCCAAGTTTTAAAGGAAGCAACTTGTTTGAAGTTCTACGATTAAGTTGATTGCGGACATGAGTAGGCAAAGTGTATAAAGAGAAGAAGAATTACCTCAAGGAAAGGGGATATGTAATCTGTATTGTAAGTTAGTTTATCAAGAATGATTTCCAAAAGAGGAATCCTATAACAAATATTATGACGACAAATTGTTATGGCAAATAAAAAATAAATGTTCTATTTCTGTAAAGGGAAGTGAAAAAATGCCACCTCAAGCCATCAGCTCTAGAGGTTAAACCATGCAGATCAGCTTCTTTCCTTATCATATCAAGCTCCATAATCTAGTAAGAATTCATAAATCTTAAATAAGAAAAGTGGCGCAAGAAAAGAAGTAAAGTTAATTGTTTTTTAAGGCCTAACCAGACTCATAAAGCTCTGCATACAGCTACATGTTTCTCTTTCTATGTGGGTAGCAGAAAATGATAAAGCAATATCACAATCATGAGCCATTTTAGCAGAACCAGTAAGATTTGTTGCATCTTTTAGTTCTCTAAAACTGATACCGGTGTGCTGATGACACCTCTTAGATATAATTGTAATGCACTCTTTCACTAAGGTTTTGAAGTTTAGTCTTCATGATCCTTGCAAGCCACATATGTTAATTCAAAAACATTGTTCTCTATATAAACAATGGAAGTTGAATTCGTGAGGAAAGAACATGATTGCACAAAAGTGAACAAACACCAGTAGTTCATCACTATGTTAAATACCCATGATATTTAAAGTCTATCTCACAGGCCACAGAAAGGAAGAATATACCAGAAGCATGTTGAGTAAGGATTCCCTGAAAAGGGCCCAGTCTAACGATTCTGCAAGAAATTTAATGAAAATAAATCTCCAAAGAGAATAGACAAAAAAGGTACAACTTAAGAACATGCCATACCTTTATATAGAGCATGACGAGGTAAGAAATCTGCCTCAAGAATACTGACAAGGTACTGAAACAATAGCAGATTCTCTATAGGCTGAAAGTTTTTAGAGAAGGTACTGGTTACAAATTCAAAGTGAAATACAACCAAGAAATACATCAAGAACACCAACAAGATACTAGAGCAGCAGCATATTTTCTACAGGCTGAAAGATTTTTCAAAAGAAGGCACTGATTACAAATTCCCAGTGAAACATAACTAAGAAATCGGTCATAGATATACAAAAGTTACCAACATTTTGATTAATGAATCAGAGCAACGAAATCTAGGCTTCCTATCTTCTCCAAACTAAGTCTGAAGAAGAGTTTGAAGCTCATCAAATTGATACTTTAAATATTTGGACAAACCTAAGCATCAAACCAGTTCTCGACCATACTAATTCAGCATCATTCAACAACTGCACAACTGAAACCAGAAGCAATGGGCCTATTTTGAAGGTAAAGAAAATTTCTGTTATCTAAACTAAAGGTATTACGTAGAAAAGGAATATGAGATTAATGGGAAATGTTCTCAACCAAGTTGCGCCCATTTTGTCAAAGAAGCAACCTTAACATTGTAATTGTAACTACTTGAAAATTCTATATTATGACAAATCATGTTCGCCTCACCAATTTTGGAGCCCTCTCACAGCAAATCGGCACAAATGAATTAAATGAAACCAATATCTCGTCAAATGAAGATATATCTTCTTTTATTATTAGCATAGTACTATCTTTCCCATTAATTTCAACTACTAAATGATTCTTTTAAGCCTGTATTTTTAGTTGGATATAAACAAATGTGCAGTTTTGTGCAACATAGATTGTCAGTAATGTGCAGTTTTGACACCTCAACTTTTTATTTAACAAGAAGTTTTCATACTAAATACTAGACTGAGTTAATATGTGACAATGCAAAGGATTTTAAATGCAAGTTATCTTCTTAGAAACTAGCAAATAATTTAATATTATTGACAAGGGACTAGTAAGCACCTTGTAGTATCCATTTGAAGCAAACAAATTTCTGTGGAAAGTGATCTTTAAACTACCTGTCATGTTCCAACATGAGATGAGGTAATGCAGAAGGACATGTTAGCTCCATCTTATTTTTTACTGCAAGAAAAATAATTTATAAAATTGGAAAGAAAAATATGATATTCGTGTTAGAAAAAATTGTTCTTTTTACCCATGGAAGGATTCAGTTTTCCTTCTGTTTTTTTTTTTTTTACTTTCTTCAGACACCTAAAAAATTGATAAAAATTACAATCTTTAAAAGTAAAATAGAAAGAAAAAGTTATATGGCTCAAGTCACTGGCTTGCATATCCTACATGTTCTAATCCCCAACATAACCAGACAATGATTTTTGGTTGGTGAATCCCCAAATCCCGCCAAAACCCTAGATCCATGGAACTCATCAAAGGTAAAGCTCTTCGAATGTGTACAAGCCCTAAATCTCAAAAATTCATAAAGGAATCAATCGAAACCTAGATTTACGGTCATATTAAAAACCCCAAACCAACCCAAAATGTAGTAGAATTAAAAATCCACCAAAACCCTAGCTTCGTGAAATTAATCAAAGATAAAACTCACATGAAGAACTTTGATTTCAATTTTAACGTCGGGAGGATGATGATCTTGGATGCGGGCTGGAGAGGATCTTGGACACGGCTTCGGGAGAGGAGGAGGACCTCTGTTTCTTCCCGCAGTTGGCTAGGTTTTCTTGGAGGAGGGAATGAGAGAGTAACCTAAATCTAAGATGAGGAGAGAGAAGACTAGGGATGGAAAAGAATTGGAAACATGAAAGGTTTTAGTAAAGTTAAAAAAAAAGAGCTGGCAGGCCTTTCTTTAGTACATTATAATCGGACTGAGTGGGGTTGGGCGCCAAAATAAAAATTTTGGGGGGAGAAATAATTTTTTTGACCTTTATCAATCTATAGCATTCAGGAAACGCGATAGATAGATATTTTTATAGCACTGCAGAAAGAACGCTATTGTTGATAACATTCTATAGCGGGAACTTTTGAACGCTATAGAAAATCTGCTATCATAAGCCATATTTGTTGTAGTGAGTTTTAAGCTAAAAGTTATGACATTTCTAAGTTGCTATTGCTACTAAAAACGTAGATAAAAATTATGACGAATTTGGGTAGTTTGAGACAAAAGAACACAAGTATATAACATAATATATCAAGAACTCACTCTCTACACTAATATATATATATATGAGACACTATAGAACACATCTCCAATACAAAAATATGAGATTAAACATGTAATAATTTATTCATACATAACAACAACACATAGTGTGTCCAAATTTGGAATTTTCCCACATGGACAACCACAACACAAAGGACACTCCTATGACCTCCAAATGGACACGAAATGGACACAAATGGAGATACAACCATGGGGGTCATTCCTATGGGTTCAAAGTAGACCTATATGCATGAGGAAATGAAAAGGAGAAGGGATTTATACCTCTCGGTAGATCGAATCGAAGAAAAGCCTTCCCGGAGCGACACCGACACGTAGAGATTCCAAAAGGACACGAACGAGCTCCGAATCCTCCCAAACTTGGGTAGCTTCCTCTTTGGCTAGAATGGAGAAGGAAAGAAGAAGATTTGGTGGCGAAATGGAAGGATTTGGTGGAGAAATTGCTAGGGATTGCTCTCTAGAAATTTGGGGAAGAACAAGAGAGAGAGTGTGGATGAGAATAATGAAATGAACTTGAGCCTATCCTCTCCCAAAGTGGCTGGCCATATGGGGATATTTGTGCTATTATGGTAAGGTCCAAAATGCCCCCACTAACCTATTCTATTAGTATTAGGAAAGGGCTAATTGGTTGGGGCTAAATTAGTCATTCTAAAGTCTCTAATCACACTAACCTTATCCATAATAATTAGTCTAACCTCTAACTAAAATATTTCTATCATGTGTGCCATGGCTAACTAATGTGTGGGTCCACTAAAGTCAACACTACCCCGGGTCCCTGTTCAAGTCGGATAAAGCTAAAATTCGAACCCGACTCAAATAACCCCAAAACAATATCATAATAATAAAATAAATTTCAAAAATATTTCAAAAATACAAAATGATAAAAATACCCCTGTTTCTGAAAACTGGGAGTGACAAATTCCTCGAAATTAGAACCAAACAATAGTAAAATATCAAAATCACAAGTCATAATTTTAAATAGTTTAAAAATGATTAAGAATCACCAAAAATCATAATATGAAATAATTATCAATAAATAATGATTATAATTACAAAATTTTAAAAATGCCCTCATCTGGAAAACTGGGTGTTACAATCCTACCCACCTTATAAAAATTTCATCCTCGAAATTAAGATGATCGCACCCCCTTCTAGGTCAAACATAGTCAAGGGTCAATCACTAGTCAATTTTTCAATATCTAAGTACTTCGTCATCAACTGGTCAACTTCTTAGGGTTTTACCTATGCTAGCTATTTAGGTGTTGGCAACTAGAATTTAGCAAAAGAGAAACTCTATAATAGACTAGCTCTTAACTTCCCAATCCTATCAAGTCACCTATAACTAAATACCTACAAGCTAAGCACATGAATACCAAATACCACATATATATATATATATATATCTATATATATATATATATATATATATATATATATATATATGCTCAAGAACAACAACCCATCACATATATCCTAAGTATATCATCTATATATATACATGACTGATCAACCAAGGGTTAAGGCAGACTAAACTTATAAGGGTCTGAAACAATGCTTAGAACTAGGCTAAGGATGAATGGTCTGAATCAAGGGGACATGGTATCTAGTACAGGGTCTGCATACTGCCTATAAAGGTGATCAACACAAAGGAACTCAACACGAAGGGAACTTAACTAAAATGGAAAACTGAACCAAGCATAGGCTAAACAACATGTTTATAACCCTATACAACAATGGCCAATAGATACCAACTAACCTATATCCCATATGCCAATATCATCTGCAATCTATCTATACAAATAGACCTCTCGGTCTTAGGTGAAACTACAACTATACTCAAAGACAGGCTCTGGTCATGGGTGCCTCACTGGAAAAGGTAAGGAAAAGTAGTAATAATCATCAAGGATGTAAGGCATACTAACATCCTATGTGTAACTGGTTGGTATTATAGATAACAGGAAAATTATCTGCAATGGGTTACTATTCTAACACCAATGCTAACTATCACCTCTAGGGTACAGACACTCTACAAATTATTATACCATTATACTATGAAGGAACTACCTATGAATAAGCTCTACAAAACTAAATATCCCTACTCCTAAGTCATTTATAACAATCAAAAGGGTATGATGTTTAAACCTTCTCAAGATACAATCTGTTAATTATATGCGTCTGTCCAAAATCATGTTGTCCAGAGTCTTCATCATGCTAGTGAGCAAGGCTATAATAATTACAGAGTCCTTGACTAAGGTACGTACCTCTAGGTTCATGGTATTTAAAATTTTTGCACTGCCGCATGCAACGGCGAAAACCTTAAATTCCCATACCCGAGAATACATCCAAAATCTGACTACATGTCCTCACTATGCCAACTAATACGACTATCGAGGATTCTAGATCCCATGATTTTGGCGACCTAGCCCATATGATTTTCTCAGAAGAAAAACAAACACAACAAAAGAGTAACATGACAAAATTAATCAATCAACAAGGAACAGATGGAATCGGATTTCAAGGTAATTATAAAAGACAATTGCGGGAATGGAATTGAGAAGAACGAAACTTGCAGCAAGATCTCCAATGGCCTGTGCATCCTCGACTGTCCTGACGATAGCTCGCCCTGCTGGTTTCCTCCAGCCTGATGCTGATACTGCACAAATTTCTGCTGCTGATGCTGCATGAATTGCTGCTGCTGAAAGAAATCGAAAATGATAGAAAAAGTCTCTGTACAAATGGAGGTGTACCTCCAATGTAGCAGAAACGTCAACCTGAGTCGGCATAACATAAGCTGCAGTCTCGAGGCCCTGATGAACAGGACGAGAGGTGGCCAGCCTCTCGATAGTATCCTCCGAACCGAAGCGATGAGATCGTGTCTTCATAACCATCATAAAGACAGATCAAAACAAGAAGCAATTTCTGAGAATGAAGCAAAAATTCAAAGGAGGACAGTTTATATTCAAGGGAAGTCAATAAGCAACAATTTTAGACAAAAGGAATCGGATTAAGAGTTTTTTCTAATGTGATTGAGTACCTCCAAAAATATCCTAATCCTACTGCAGGCTGTAGTGATACTCTAGTTTGAATACCACTACATAACTCGACCTGCATGGGCCACCACTAAAAACGTGTCACGACCCGCACCCACTGTGAGGGTACGAGAACGTAACAGCGCCCAGACTACGCCGCAGTGTCGGCGGTAGAACGCTGTTCTAGGTCATAAACTATAACTAACATAATATGAATACTCTCCATAAGGAGGCCAATACAGAGGTATAACTCAATCACAATCTATATATAGAATATGGCACGATGAAAAGGATAAAGAAATCCTCAACTGAGGTACAACAGAAATAAAATAACAAGTCTCACCAACTACCAGTCTCAACATCTAAAATATACTACTCTGAAAATAAAGACAACAGCTAAAACATGGAAAAAAAATAGTCTAAGCTATCTACACTAAGCAAGGGTATCATCCTCAGCAGCTGCCTGAACCTCCCCAGGGGTCCAGGTCGCGAGTGTCATCTAGGCAAGCTCCAAGTAAGTGGTGCAGGGTTTCTCATCATCCACTGTAAAATTTTCAACAGGTCCAGTCAGGACGGGAGCGAGCACAATACATCTCAACAGTTCATAGCAGGTTAGAAAATATAATCATGCAGTAAAGTAAGATATAGATACTGAAGGAAATGCAGTATGTAAACAGAGAGAGAACTGTAATATAAATATCTACTATAAGTAGAGAGCTACTAGTGACTAGTGATTTATAGTACAAAGTCGACATGTGAACGGCTTGATTTGCACATGGCTATACTAAAGAGGCGTACATGGCTATTCTACTTTGGAATTGTTCACATGGCTATTTATACTCCCCCGTACCCCCAATTAATACACAAGGATCCAACCAAGTTATGTTATGATTCTATGTAACAGCCCCCGAAGGGTGGTAAGCCCCCGAAGGGTGATATGCCCCCAAAGGGTGATAAGCCCCCGAAGGGTGATAAGCCCCCGAAGGGTGATAAGCCCCCAAAGGGTGATAAGCCCCCGAAGGGTGATAAGCCCCTGAAGGGTGGTACATAGTAGTCCCATAAATGGGATAAGGATTCAAAGAAGACTCTGTGATCATATGGATATATGTCACAAGTGATCAAAGAACCAAAGAAGCATATGATATGCCATGTAAGTGAAACGTACAGAACATAGAGTACCCGATGCTCCCTGAAGGGATAACATCTCAAGAAGGGATCCATATAGTACTAATCCGTGTGACAAATGTGACAGTATCAAGTAAAGTAATTTAAATACAGGAAATAATTCTAAGCAGGATATGAAATGATCAGAGAATGTACTCGCCTGATAACTGAATGTTCGAAGTGGGTGTACTGCCTGAGAAGAGGTGTTTGTCTCCTAACCAGAGCAACACAAGTTACAACATGTCTAAAATAAAGAAATAGACTGCTACAATGCATCTACATGCTGTCTAGGTCAAACTAGGCTAAAGTCAACACTTGGTCAACTCTAGTCAACTATCTAGTCAAAGCCAGGTCAACTGGGTCAACCTAGACTCAATGAAGTCTCACTAGGCCTAACCAGTCTACCCTAGCTAGTATACACCATACAAATCCAAGGCTATACAAGCCAACACAAGTCACATATCAAGATACATCACATTCATGCATATTCAACATTATATATATATATATATATATATATATATATATATAAGAGAAAAGAACTAACATGTAAAGCTATGTGTGTGTGTGTGTGAACATGGAGGTGTACATGAAAAGAGAAATCAACACTAGTTATGAGTTTACACTACACATGGCACAAAGCTAACCCATCTACATTACACATGTATTATACTTAACATGCATGGCTACAAGTATACATCTATATATATTAGAGTAGAGACTATTTAAGTTATAACTAACATGCATCTATACTTTACATAAATATATATATATATATTTTTTTTTTTTTTTACATAAATATATATATATATATATATATATATATATATATATATATATATATATATATATTATAGCAATCATTTAGAGAAGGGTTACATGGCATGGTGGTTGATATAGAGTGGGGTGTCCTTGTGCAGAGGGTGAAGTTCATTCTCAGTTTAGTTCCACATTTACATATAAACTAAAGTGTGCTATCCCATAAACTGGTGTAACTAACCACATAAAATGAACCATGTTATCTGAAATCTGCCATTAAGCCAACATCCCATATGCATACAGCTCATGCATTGTCTAATACTGGAATTAACTAACATTTCGAATTAAGGGGTTGAAGGTTAACATTACATTCATAGACATTCCACTATATTGAAAACTAAAATTAGCTTGGCAATAGGAAAAGGAAGGTATATATGCTTACATGGATAGTTCAGTGTTCGAACAACCTAAAATGAACTAACATTTAATCTAAATATCAGCTATGCATTGGTTCTATGTCTACATATGAAATCTGATATTGTATTTACAATATTTATACATTATGCATTCATATTTATCATTACATATATACCTTGCATTTATATCTAGCATTCATTATATACTTTCATGCATGCATTGTATATCATTCTTTCATTCATGCATTTATGCATTGCTTACATATATTACATTAATTGCATTCCTACATGCTTGCATTCAACCATATATATACATTAATATAAAGAGGATATATATCATATATATATATCATTTCATTCATCTAACATATCATGCATTACATACTCTATATTCATTTAATATCCATACTACATAGGCTCATAGGTTACACAAAATGCATATATCGTATAGTCACTCTTTTACTTAAAACCAATACTGTACCAATTGGGAATTCACTAAATTCTAGGATTAAAGTATGTTGTAGTACTTCATGTTAGCTTTCCGAAACTTCAAACGGATCGTATTTTCGTGTTCGGAAGCTCCCGAAATCAGGTAAATATCGAAACGCGTTCGTCTTTCGTACAGCTAACACTCAAATAATTCTATAGAAAGTTACAGAAAGAATTTGGCTTATTAAAATATATATTTGGAAAGCTAACTTCGATACGGTTCTTTTAAAAAAAATGGAAGATAAATCGGAGTTTTATGCTAAAAGTTATGATATTTCTAAGTTGCTATTGCTACTAAAAATATGGATAAAAATTATGACGAATTTGGGTAGTTTGAGACAAAAGAACACAAGTATATAAAATAATATATCAAAAACTCACTCTCTACACTAATATATATATATATATATATATATATATATATATATATATATATATATATATATATATATATATATATATATATGAGACACTATAGAACACATCTCCAATACAAAAATATGAGATTAAACATGTAATAATTCATTCATACATAACAACAACACATAGTGTGTCCAAATTTGGGGTTTTCCCACATGGACACAACCACAACACAAAGGACACTCCTATGACCTCCAAATGGACACAAAATGAACACAAATGGAGATACAACCATGGGAGTCATTCCTATGGGTTCAAAATAGACCTATATGCATGAGGAAATGAAAAGGAGAAGGGATTTATACCTCCCGGTAGATCGAATCGAAGAAAAGCCTTCCCGGAGCGACACCGACACGTAGAGATTCCAAAAGGACACGAACGAGCTCCGAATCCTCCCAAACTTGGGTAGCTTCCTCCTTGGCTAGAATGGAGAAGGAAAGAAGAAGATTTGGTGGCGAAATGGAAGGATTTGGTGGAGAAATTGCTAGGGATTGCTCTCTAGAAATTTGGGGAAGAACAAGAGAGAGTGTGTGGATGAGAATAATGAAATGAACTTGAGCCTATCCTCTCCCAAAGTGACTGGCCATATGAGGCTATTTGTCCTATTATGGTAAGGTCCAAAATGCCCCCACTAACCTATTCTATTAGTATTAGGAAAGGGCTAATTGGTTGGGGCTAAATTAGTCATTCTAAAGTCTCTAATCATACTAACCTTATCCATAATAATTAGTCTAACCTCTAACTAAAATATTTCTATCATGTGGGCCATGGCTAACTAATGTGTGGGTCCACTAAAGTCAACACTACCCCCGGGTCCCCGTTTTAAGTCGGATAAAGCTGAAATTCAAACCCGACTCAAATAACCCCAAAAAATATCATAAATAATAAAATAAATTTCAAAAATATTTCAAAAATACAAAATGATAAAAATACCCCTGTTCCTGAAAACTGGGGGTGACAAATTCCTCGAAATTAAAACCAAACAATAGTAAAATGTCAAAATCACAAGTCATAATTTTAAATAGTTTAAAAATGATTAAAAATCACCAAAAATCATAATATGAAATAATTATCAATAAATAATGATTATAATTACAAAATTTCAAAATTACCCTTATCTGGAAAACTGGGTGTTACAATCTTCACTTGGTAGAGTTTGCATGTCACCTTTCGAGGCTCTATACGGACGGAGGTGCCGTACTCCCTTGTCTTGGGATGATGTCGGCGAGAGGGTTTTGCTTGGCCCTGAGATGGTAGTGGATGCTGCGGAGAAGGTCGCGGTTATCAGAGATAGACTTCGGGTGGCGCAGGATAGGCAGCGGCATTGGGCCGATAGCCACCGGAGGCCGTTGGAGTTTGAGGTATAGTTTAGATTTTTCTAATATTTGAGTCTGATTGTGATTGTTTTAGATCAAGCTTTAAGTCTTGTATTTTGTTCTAGGTTGGTGATCTTGTGTTTCTGCGAATTTCTCCGACGCATGGCACGATTCATTTTGGTTGCGGCGGAAAGCTTAGTCCACGATACATCGGACCATTCCGTATCTTGGGCAGGGTCGGTGCAGTGGCTTACCGACTGGAGTTACCGCCCGCACTAGAGGGAGTGCACTCCGTGTTCCACGTGTCGCAGTTGAGACGGTACATGGAAGATCCCAGTCACGTCTTGGACCACTCAGAGATCGAAGTGGGACCGACACTCAGCTATCCAGAGAAGCCAGTTGAAATCTTGGACCGAAGAGAGAAGGTGCTCCGGAACCAGGTCATTCCCTTGGTTCGCGTTGCATGGAGACACCTCTCCAGGTGAGTCTACCTGGGAGAGAGAGGACGACATGCGGGAGCGATTCCCATATCTCTTCGAGCCTTGAGGTAAAATTCTTTCTTTTCTTTCCATGTTCTATTCATGATTGCTGTATTAGTTCTCATTCAATTTCGAGGACAAAATTTTTTAAGGAGGGTAGATTTATCACCCCCAATTTTTGAATTAGGGGTATTTTCATCATTTTTCAAGTTTTATAATTTTTAGGAATTTTATTTGATTTTATATGATTTTTAGGGATTTATTTGGTTTGGTTTGGATTTATCCAATTCGGACTTAAGTTGGAGACCCGGGTAGCCTAAACACTAGTGGGACCCACATACTAGCTGGACTTGGCCCATATACCATCCTAATTAGGTTAGAAATCATAAACCCAACTTCCATGGCTTAATTAGTCATTTTAGAGACTTAATTGATTAATTAGAAATAAACCAAACCAAACCGAAACAAACCGAACCCAACCTAAGTCTAATGGGTTTGGAGGGTTATTGGATCTCACCCAAAACCCAATAACCCTCCCCCCCCCCCCACATGGCCGGCCACATGGCCGGCCACAAGTAGGAGCCCCCCCCTTTCTTCTTCACTAAGTAACACTCTCTCTCTCTCTCTCTCTCTCTCTCTCTCTCTCTCTCTCTCTCTCTCTCTCTCAAATTTTTTTCTTTCTTTCTTTCCAAGCTCTTCTCCAAGAAACCCATTTTCTAGGTAAGCTTTTAATTCTCCATTAATTCTTCTTTACCATTTATTGCTTTCACAATAATTGTAGAGGAGGAGATTCTCCACACTTTGCCCATAGAATTTATTAGGTTTCCTAAAAAATCTAGGTTAGAGATTTATTAGGGGTTTTCTATTTTGAGTGGTATATATGTATATATATATATGTGTATGTATTATACATATATATTTGAATTTGTGTGTGTGAGTGTAGAGGAATGAGAGTGGTGGTGGTGTTTGTCATGAGAGCGGTGGTGGTAGTGTGTGAGTGAGAGTGTGTGTGTGTGTTTATATATATATATCTATATGTGTGTATATATATATTTATATATATAAGGATATGTGGGTATGTATTTATATATAGATAAATGTGTGTGTGTATGTATATTTACATATAGATATGTGTGTTATATATATATATATATTTAGATGGATAGATATATATATATAGATGTGTGTGTTATATATATATATATATATATATATATATATATATATATATATATATATATATGTGTGTGTGTGTGTGTGTGTGTGTGTGTGTGTGTGTGTGTGTGTGTGTGTGTGTATATTTACATATAGATGTGTGTGTTATATATATATATATATATTTAGATGGATAGATAGATATCTAGATAGATATATAGATAGATATCTATATATAGATAGATATCTATATATATATATATATATATATATATATATATATATATATATATATATATATATATATATAGGTAGAAGGAGAAGAATTAGAGAAGAAGAAGAAAAAAACAGCAGTGGCAGCAGCATACAGCTGCGACAGCAGCAGTATAGCAGTAGCAGCTGCTGTAGCAGCAGCTACAGCAGCAGTCCCCCTCCCCCCCATTTCCCCCTTTTTAAGCCCCTTAAACCCCCTTTAAACCCCCTAGTATATATATATATATATATATATATATATATATATATATATATATATATATATATATATATATATATATATAAAAATATATATATATATATATATATATATATATATATATTTTATATATATATATATATATATATATATATATATATATATATATATAGTTAGATAGATGAAAGAATAGGAATAAGAGTTAAGAAGAAGAGATAAGAAAAAGAAGAGAATAAGAAGAAGTTGAGAAGAATTAGAAAAGAAGAAGGATTAGAAGAATAGGGAAAATAGGAAGAAGTTAGGAAGAAAATTAGAATAGGAAAGAATGAGAGAAAGGAGATTAGGAATGAGAGGAAGAGTTAGAAGAAGATGAATTAGGAGAATAGAAATTAAAGAAGGGGAATTTGAAGAGGAGGAAATAGAAGAAGAAGAATAGGAAGGAAAGTGGGAAATAGAAAATAGAGGAGATCGAGTTAGAGGGTGAAACGGAGCTCGGAGTGTCGGAATGAGATGAAACTTGGCGTGGACTTAAAATACGTGAATTAGATTTTGTGGGTAGGCTCCCGAGTTAAAATCGGGGTTGTAGGGTGCCGGTATCGTGCCGTACCATTGCATATCTTGAAATATTCAAGATATCGACAATGGGCCGTAAGATGGACTAGACGTCCACTTTACCTAGGTATCTTGGTAGGTAACGTATGTATAGGCTAGTACCCTACTACCCTAGGGAGCACGGGTCAAAATACCAAGCGTAGGTAGGCTAACTAGGTTTCCACCTAGGCTAGAAATTTACCTTAGAAAGGGTAAATTAGGAAATTGGCCTACGGCCAAGATTTGAGTTTCGAAGTCCAAGATGGACTTGGATATGGGTTGTAGAGGTTGGTAATGATTAGAAATAGTCGCCTAGACCTAGTCTTGACCTCGGTTGACCACGGTTGACTTTTTAGACCAAAAGTCAACTATGGGTCAACACTTTACCCAATTTAGTCCCAAATTCCATTAAACTTGGGCAGTTGACCAAAAGTCAACTATTAGTCACCATTGACCTAGGATTGACCTAAGGTTGACCAGAGTTGACCAGAGTTGACCAGAATTGATCAGTTGACCAAAAGTCAACTGTAAGTCATCCGTTGACTTAAATC
The DNA here is from genome assembly GCA_029216955.1 of Iris pallida. Lineage (NCBI taxonomy): Eukaryota > Viridiplantae > Streptophyta > Magnoliopsida > Asparagales > Iridaceae > Iris > Iris pallida. Next base: position 12,204,545 of record JANAVB010020198.1, on the reverse strand, counting down.
GACCAAGATTAATTCCGTTTGACTTACATTGACCCAGTTTGACCTAGCTAGACCTAGAATGACTTAGATCGACCATGTACAATCTAGTTTGACCTTGTTCGACCTAGATTGACTTAATTTGACTTGTCTTGACCTAGAATGACTTAATTGGGTTTAAATTTGATTTGACTTTATTTCCTAAACAGTGTATTGATACGTCTTGTTCTCTTTAGGTCCTCGAGACGCAGCATTTGATCCCGTTGACATATCATTTCATATTACAGGCGAGTACATTCTCTGACACTTTTTCAATTTATGATGATTGTTATAATTAATGTAATTAGTGTAGATATGCTTGTTCTCGACACATTGGTCACACGGATTGGTATTCATGGATCCCGACATGAGATATTATTCCTCGTTATCTTGGTATATCTTGTGCAAGCCCCTTGTAGTTCTTGTGCAATATATGGACACCGATTCTCGAGGAGACTTGCTTCCTTCTCGTAGAATCCCGTGTCGTAACGTGTCTTGCTTGGATCCACCCTACCAGTCGGGGACGGGGAGCACTAGTATAGACATGTGGTCATTATCCACCTTGTTATTCTTGTAGACCTTGTGAGTGTTAATCATACACTCCACGTATGATTAACCAGGCCAGTAGACCTTGTACAGACCCAAGCCGGCCACATGTTGAAACTAGTACTCACACACCTAGATAGATGATTCTTGATTCTTGTACATGCCATGATCAGTTTACTTGCCTTGTTCTAGCTCTAGATTTACAGCTTACCTTGCCATGATACTCACATGTACATTCCATGATTTTCTTGTATATACTCTCTATTTACAGTCTTATAGCTTTTGTCATATCTTGTAAACTGTTGTTAGTAGATTGTACTCGTTCCATCCTGACTGGATATGTTGACAAAATATTACAGATGCTGATGAGGGGGATTACTGTACCTACTACGGTCCGGATGACGTAGTGGGCATAGACTTGGAGACGTTGGTCCAGCAGGGCTTAGCTCCGCCTGACGAGACTTTACCTATTGCTTAGATAGAGTAGGTCTTTTGTACTGGACCTTGTCTCCAGCTACTTTTGAGACTGTTATTATTATGGATTGTATTAGAGACTTGGACTTGTATATTATTTGTATTTGGACTTGACAGGTTATTATTTTATCGTCTTATTGTCTTTATCTTTCAGTCGATACTTTATTATCTTAGAGTTATGATTGAGTACTCATATATATTCATTGCTTGTCCTCCATTCGGAGTTGACCATATTTTCGACAGGTTTTGATATATATATATATATATATAAACTGTTGTTAGAGTAGAAAACCTACAGCGTTCCACGCCGTTTTTACGGTGAGGGCTAGGCGTTGTCACGTACACGTGCCCTTATAGCGGGTGCGGGTCGTGACAACAACCCTCACATTATGCCGTACACAGCATGCACAACCATCAGGTTGTGTAGCAATTAGGTTGTGTCGTATCTTGCTGCACAACGCATCAAAATTGTGCCCAAAAGATAGCACAACTTTTTGAAATGCTGCACAATGTGTGTCGACAGCAACCGAACCCTAATAAGGGAGGCGCCAGTTATGGAGTATGCCCAACTCTAAAAAGAGCGGGCGCACAATGTCAGAATCAAGCCAAATCCTAAATAGGGTGGATGATGATCAGTAGGGTGGTCGACAATCAGGTCTATAGTCGAATGCTTACCCTCCATGGCCGGGTTGGCCGTCTCTCGACGTGACGAAAGCGAAACTTGCGTGGATGACTCGGCCACAGTCTTACCCTTCTCAGCAGCAGAGCACTTAGGTGCCATTGTTGTCGATCGAAGTTCTCAAAGATCGGAAAAAGGAGAAGAAGATAGGGTTTCTCTCGAGTTATCTTAAAACGATGGTGAAAAAGAAAAATCCAAAGAGTACAGTTATTTATAGCTTTGTAAATGAGGCTGAACCGCGCAACTTATGCTGAAGAAGCGGGCTCGAGTTGACTGGCGCAATCCAAACAAAACTAGCATAATCCAAAGTATTTCAAAACTTTGAAGTATTTTCAAGTTTCGAAAACTTTGAAGGGGGTCTTGTAGAGGCTAAAAATTAAGCTGCACCAAATTATTATATTGTGCCAAATCATCAGGTTGTGCCGACATCTGGTTGCGCAGGAGTCAGGTTGCGCAGGAGTCAGGTTGTGCGAACGACACGTGGCGTACTTCTTCGAGAAGCTGTAACGGCATCATTATTTTTCTGACAACTGACAGCACGAAGATCAAAGAAAATCCGTTCGAATCCCGTGCAACGGGCGCTCGAGAAGATTTTATCAGCATATAATTAATGCTGACAGCTAGTTCGCACAAGTCATTGTGTAGTACGAGAATTAATCAGCACATCACAGGAGACCTAGTCAAAGGCGCCAGTTGTTGAGTTGCGCCCATGCGCAGCCTGACTAGTTGGCGCCACTTGATTAACTTTTTATTTTAAAACAGGGTAACGTGGCGTACAAGCCACCAACTTCGTAGAGCGTTCCCACTACACTGTCCACGACCACGCACATCTCAATCAAACGATGCCACACGTCTACAGCAGTTGGTGCAACCACTCGCACAAGTTGCTATATTGTACCATGCGCAACCTGATGAAGCTCGTATAAGGTGATCAAACAGTGTTCAGAACAGAGTGACGTGGCGCACAAGCCACTAACTTCGCAAAACGTGCCCACTATACTGTCCACGACCATGCGCATCTCAATCAAACGATGCCATGCATCCACAAAAGTTAGTGCAACCATTCACGCAAGTGAACAGGAGGCGCGCAACCTAAAATGCGCACAATCCAGAATAACTGCTAAACAGTTATTTTGAAAACTCTATAAATAGAGTTTCAAATTAGTCTCAAAATATCGAGAATGATCATAATCTCCTGCTAAAGTGCTGTTGCATCCTCCAGAGGCTCGTGTCTTCGATATCACATCGTCCAAGGGATAAAGTGATCGTCTTCTGATCAGATTCCTACAGTTGTACTTCCCAGAAATCAATTGTACTCTTGTACTCTTTTCTAAGTTTGTAATAAAGAACCATATTTTTGTTCTTTGCAAACATCAACTTTAATGGGTATATAGTAGGTATCGACAACATTGGTAAGGCTCCATACCCTATGATTAAAGATGTATGTCTAGTAACTGAGTTAAAACATAACCTACTCAGCATAAGCCATTCAACCGACCACGGTTATGGTATTAACTTTGTCAAAGACAAATGTACTATAGTTGATAGTTCAACTGGTAGTACTATCTTTGAAGGTATTAGGGAAGACAACATATATGTTTTCTATTTGTTGGAAGATGCTAACAAAACAGGTAAATGCTTACTCGCCAAGAATGATGAGAGTCAACTACGGTACATGAGACTCGGTCATGCAAATATAGACACAATTTAAAGATTATCTACTAAGAAATTGGTACGAGGCTTACCGGAAATCGTCTTCAAAAAGGATACGGTATGTAGCGAATGTGAAAAGAACAAAGTTACCGATCCACTTTTAAGTCCAAAAATATTGTAAGTACCACTAGACCTCTACAATTATTGCATATGGATTTATTTGGACCTAGTAGAATTGCTAGCCTAGGTGGTAAGTTATATGCATTTATAATAGTGTAGAAGCTCAAAAATAAATGGGCGCCACTCACAAGAAGGTGCCAGCATCAAGTGGCGCCTAGTTACTGACTTGCACGAGACCCAGGTTGTGCCAACATCAAAGTACGTGGGTCCCCATGTGGCAAGCTTCCTCAAGCAGTTGTAACGGTAGCCATCACTACTGAAAGCACAGCAGTCTAAGAATATCTCTTCGAATTCTGAGCAACGCGGCGCTCGAGAAGATTTTGTTAGCATTAAGTGTTGACAGCTAGCCCGCGCAAGCTATCAAAGGGCGCGAGAAATTTCCATATCACAGAAGACCGAGTCAGAGGTGCCAGTTATCAAGTTGTGCCGGCACAACCTAGCTAGTTGGCTCTACTTGATCAATTTTTGTCCAAAAGCTAGATGACGTGCTGCATATGTCACTAATTTCGAAGAACGTGTCTACTACATTACCCACGACCACGTGCATCTCACTGACAAGATGCCATACGTCACCAATAGTTAAAGTAACCGCTCGCACAACTGAACAGGAGGCACACAACTCAGAGTACGCGCAACGCAGAAAAATAGTTATTTCAGAACTCTATAAATAGAGTTTTAAATCAGTTCCAAAGCATCACTAATGATCATAATCTCCTGTTAAAGTGCTGTTGCATTCTCCAAAGGCTTGTGTCTTCAATATCACATCATCCAAGGGATAAAGTGATCGTCTTCTGATCAAAATTCTATAGTTATACTTCCCCAAGAATTATCGTACTCTTGTACTTTTTTCTTTCTTAGTTTATAGAAATCAAACTTTTATTTTTTACAAACAAAATGGCGACTCTGTTGGGGATGACTTTCTCCTCCGACAAAAAAGTGACAACTAAATATGATATTGCGTCGATCGGCAAGACGAAGAAGATCTTAGTCGTACAAGTCGACCAAAATGCCTACAAAGCTATGATTAGTGCTAGGGGTGTTAGGCATGCCACTGTGGCTGCCAAGAACAAGGCGTGTGCCATATGGACTCCCAAGTCCTCAACAACACCAATTACTGCTTCTGCGTAACCTGTGTCTGTCGTCTTTGTAGCACAAAACAAAGGTGAATGCCCTTCGGCTACTCCCTCTTCTTCTCCAGTTCTGAACTCAAAGAACAGCCTATCTAGTAAGGCTACTAATCAGAACAAAAGAAAATGCCCTTTGGCCTTTTCTTATTCTGCGTAAGCTGTGCCTATTCCTGCCCTAACGCAGAATAAGGAGAAACGCTTTTTAGCTACTCCCTCTTCCTCCCCAAGTCTGAAACTTGTTGGGAATACACCCATTTCTGTCATGGCGCAGAACAAAGGGAATCGCCCTTTGGCCTTTCCTCATTCTTTCCTGGTCCATGACTCGACGAAAAATACTTCTGGTTGTGCCCTTGCGACAATCAGTAAAAAAACACTTTTAGACAGAAACTCTACTCATCTTGACATAAATAATCAAATCTCTGGCAAGAAAGTAAGCTCTGTTCAGAATGAACTTTCTGCTACCCAGTTACGCCATGCCAAGCGCACAGGAATAGGGTGCGCAGCACAAATATGCATTCTACCTACTCCTAAGAATTCTAGTCAGGATCTGCCAACCCTGCGCATGTCAAGGTCCAAACAAGGAAAGTTAATGGTCTCTCAAACAGACAAACAAGTGGCGCACCTATATGACTTGTGTGCCTATCTTAACAGGCGCCAGTCAGGAGCAACTTCAGCAAGTCATAATGTGCGCCAGCCACAGTCTATGCCAGCAGCCAACTTGCGCCAAAGGAAGACTCCTGAAGTCAAGAATCCTCTTACATATGCCAGTCAGCTCAGCACCTCCTTGTACACTCAGGGTATAGGACATCTCAAGAACCGAAATCATGTTCCCAATGTCATCAAGGAATATATCCCTCCGATTTCTTCTCATCATGTCGTTGTAACCATTCTCTGTGAACTTCTTGTACAGAAGTGAAAGATTGTAAGGCCGTTTCATCTATTTGTAGCTCTACAATAAGAACATCATTATAATCATCACCACGAGGTAGTTATCAAATATTGTTGCCAGTCAGCTAAGTGCTCTGTCTTCGACCGTTTGAACTATGCTTAGACTCCTGAACCAGTGATAGTGGACGAAGATAAATTGTTGTACGCTTCTGTCAACATGATATCCCAAAGCACTGGAAGTAGAAAGCGTCTAAGACGTAATGCATCCCACAACCCTAGTCAACAATACTTGGATTGGATCCATGATTTCGGTGAAGGGGTCTACCGACACACAAGATCAAGAACTCGAGATACAATCGGTCAAAGGAATCTTTCCTTTGACCAAGAAACAATCGGTTAAAGAAATTTTCCTGACTTTGACCAAGATTCCTTCAGCCAAAGGAACCTTCCTATCCCTTGTCCTGGGGGTAGTTCCTTGTATGACTTGGATGCCAATAGTGAAAGTTCTGAGCGGACCATTTTTTCTACTAGTTCCTCTTCAGTGGCTAGAGAAGTGACAGCATATGAACAAGATGTATCTAGCTCTAATAGTCAAGAGCAGAGAATTGCTGCATTAGAGGCCAGTTTGAAGAGCACGGCTGAAATGATGACAGGCATGCATGCTGTGATCATGGCATAACACACGGTTCCATCGGTTACGAATTCGATTCCAACCCAAGAACCTGTAATGACATCTGCTCCCGTCAACATTGGTCTGGCGGTATAGTCTCCTCATACTACTTCAGTACCAGTCCAGGCTACTCCAAGTCAGTCTGGTGCTGGGGGTGGTGCATATCATGCAGTCCCTCCTCCTAATACACCAAATCAGTCCACTACTCCACAACCATAGGGAGATGCTAATGAGGTCGTAAAACTTTTGCGTACTCAGTTTGAATCCTTCAAACAGAAAGATGGCATACAAAAGCTTGGGATTAAACAACCTTATTCCATATAGTGGAAGAAAGTTCAACTTTCACCCAAATACAAACCTCATACCATTATGTTGTTTGATGGTAGTACATCCCCAAGCCAGTATCTCAACCATTTTGAGGTAATGCTGATCAACTTCAGCCGGACGATGCTCTACTCACTAGAGTATTCGTAGGATGCTTAGTTGGTACAACTTATGATTGGTACCGTAGTTTGTCAGATGGTTGCATAACCTCCTTTTCTGGATTCAAACAAATGTTTCTGGAATCATTTTATAAGGGGACAAATGACATGACTATGTCATTCCTTATCAAAATCAAACAACGGCATAATGAAACCACTGAACGTTTCATTTAACGATTCTGTCGTGAGGTACTCAAAATGCCTCTGGGAACTCCAGATGCTCTGACTATAGACACATGCAAATCAAACTTGTTGCCTATAATCAGCATGTGGACTGGCTCTACACAATTTTAGGATTGGCCTTCCTTTATAGTAAATGCCAAGGCAGCAGAAGAAAGTGCCGACAAGTTCAAACAATTAGGCATTCAGATGCCTAATCTTGACAGAGATAAACATGTTGCATCCAACAGCGGTAGCTGTCAGAATAACTACAAAGACAAAGAGACTTTGGCTATCAATGTTAAAGGCAAAGAAGCTTTAGCTGTCAATATAGGTCAGTCAACACCTACTCTAACGGCACCACCACAAAGGGCACTACGTCCGAAAGGAGAATACTCCTTCGACGATGATGATATCATGAGCATCTTTGATTGCTTGACCCAGAGCAATAAACTTTAGCTACCGAACGCAAAGAGGCTAGAGTAAATAAGTAAAACTGATCATCCTAAATATTCTGTGTATCACAAGTTTATTGGACACCCGACTCGAGCATGCTATGTGCTCAAAGGGAAAATCCAAGAGATGATCAAATCTGGTGCAATTACTCTTCAGCAGGATGAGAAGACCGTAACTACTAATGTCGTTTCTCTACAGTTTGGCAATTTTTTTGCTCAACTTGTGCATGATGGAGTCATACCTATCACGAAAGCTACTCTGGAGATTGTCAATCTCCCACCTGCACGAACTGATGGTCTTGTTCCTTTGTCAACCGATAAGAGGGAGATTATGTGGATCCATCCTGATTTGGTAGCTGACTTTGAAGCACCTTCTTCAACCACAAAGTCTAAGAAAGCAGCCAAATATAAGTCATATCATATGACTTCATTCGGTGAACACTATCTTCCACATTTAACTGCTACCTTCATCTCGACGATAGATTCTTTTTCTTCTTCTGAGACAATGCTGTCAAAACTAGAGGCCAATTATCAACCAGCCTTCTATCTATATAGTCAACAATCTCGCAAACTCATGACGAAGATGGGATATGATCTACAAAAGGCTTATGGCCTAAATCATGGAAAAGGATCTCTTGTACCTCTTTTTCTATGCCTTTCACACAACCAATCTCGTGTTGGTTTGGGTTTCTGGATAGGATCTTCATCTTATTAAAAGAAGTCTTCCAAAAGCAAGATCCGGACAAAGAGTTGCAATATGGTGTCCTTCGAACTTGTATCCGAAGAAGAAGCCTTAACTGGTACCAGGTCTGGGAGACTTTACCTGAGAAACTATTCATAAGGTCAAGAGAGCCCTGTTTCAGCTCCGGAGGCTCCTCCAGCATCATCTTCTCATGCTGTTAATGTTCCATCGACTTTATCACCTCTAGTAGAACCAACTCCTCCCAAACCGACGACGACCGACAAAAGAAAATAACATGTCCACTTTGATAAAGTATTAAAGAAGATTCCATCTCTTGGACTTGAGAAGCCTTATAACTTTGATATATTGGCTCAATTGGCTAATAATCCAGCAAGGATATCAATCTTTGAACTCCTGCGTCTCTCAAGAGAAACTCGAGAAACATTAAGTAAAGCTTTGATGCAAGCCGACACGTCTGACACTCCTTAAGAAGCCAGACGAGGAGCTTGTGACCTGCTTTTATTATCATAGTGTGATGGGATTGATGCCTAACATCACCTTTACACAAGATGATATGTTGCTGGAAGACAATCGACATGACCGGCCTCTCTATTTTATGGGATATGTCAATTGACCGCATCCTGATCAATCCTGGATTTGCACTAAGTATCATGCCAAAGGCTCTACTAGATCCTCTGAAGATCCATGTGCATAATCTTTTCACAACTATCACGACAATCTTGGGATTTAATTCTAGTAGAAGTGATCCCCTGGGGAAGAATCGCCTGAAAGTGCAAATCGGTAATCTCCATACAAAGGTTACCTTCTATGTGATCGACAATCATGGCTCCTATAATGCCTTACTGGGAAAACCATTTCTGCATGAGCATAATATCGTACCATCAACTATTCATCAATGCTTCAAGTATGTAGACATCAATAGAGAAGTCCAAAAGGAGGTGGCTGATCTTAACCCCTTCCGGGGTATCGAAGCATATTGTACTGATTCTCGAATATACAAGAAGGAATTCATGAAAGTTGTACTAGCCATAGGTACTGAGAAAGATCAAAAGAACACCCCAGATGATGTCCTTATGATTTCGGTCAAAGGGCATACTTCTCATCCTTCATCCTCTCAGACGTTGACCATTCATTTTTTTCTCATGCTAAACATTCTTCTACTAAAAAAATGAAATAGAGGGATCTCACCTCTTTTGAGCCTCTTGTTATCGACCTTCGTCGTAACAAGCTTCCTTCTTCTCCTTCTCCTCTATGGTTATCAACCTTACCAAGCTTTCTGCTAAGGCCAAGAACCCTGTTGTAAATGATGATGTACAAATCAATAAAGTAGCATCTCCTTTACAGTATACTGATGTCTTTTATTATACTCGATGTTACTTAGAAATGCTAGATAACTTCGAACCACTTACAATAGGAGCAGTTCAACCTCTCCAAGATGAAGTATTGCTCGAACCAGTGTAAGACTCCTTCTTCTTAGTTCCTTCCAAGAAGAAAGATAAACTTTCTATACTTTTTAGTAAAGGAACAGCAGAAGACTACGTCTGATAGCGAGGAAGAAAATGATGATAACGGGAGGCTCCAACTACGTCATTATAGTCAACAATCAACAGATATCATTCAAAATATGGGCTACAATTTTAAAGTTGGTCTCAATAGCGGTAAAGGAAGGCGAACTCCTATTCGTATCCCTGCTCCAAAAGGAAAGTTACTACAATATTACGGCAAAATAAAGCGTGGATTGGGTTATACCTCGCCGATTCCAACCCCAGAAGCCTCTGAATCCTGTAAAGAGGAGCGATCTAACTCTTCTGATTTTGTTTCATGGGATTCTGATACCAGTATAGGCCACGTCCATCGGGTGACACTATCTTCTAATATGGTGTCTGCTGAATTCTTAGAAGACGATGATGACTTTATTGAAGCTCCTGAAGCAGATACTTGGAAACAAAAGATGGACACTCAATGGGAACTTCGCTTTGAGCAATGAGAACACCCTACTGAAGATCAATTAATTCAGATTGATGTTGGAGAAGAAGGCTCGCCAAGGCCTATCTTCATCAGCAAGAGTTTTCCAGAAGCGGATAAACAAGAATTAATTCAGCTTATTCGAAAATACATTAACGTCTTCGCCTGGAGTTATGAGGATATACTAGGACTGGATCCTTAGATTGCTACCCACAGGCTCAACATCTTGCCTAATTCAAGGCCGGCAAAACAACAACAACATCGATTCTGACCTGACATGATGGCTGCCATAGAAACTGAAGTCAAGAAACTTATCTCTTGTGGTTTTGTCAGAAAAGAACAATATCCTAACTGAGTTGCCAATGTTGTCCCAGTTATAAAGAAAATGGGGAAGGTTAGAGTCTGCACTGACTTTAGAGATCTCAACGATGCTTGTCCCAAGGATGAGTTTCCTCTTCCGATCACTAATGATCATAATCTCCTGTTAAAGTGCTGTTGCATTCTCCAAAGGCTTGTGTCTTCAATATCACATCATCCAAGGGATAAAGTGATTGTCTTCTGATCAGATTCCTATAGTTTACTTCCCCAGAAATCATCGTACTCTTGCACTTTCTTTCTTTCTTAGTTTGTAGAAATCAAACTTTTACTTTTTGCAAACAAATAGTATATGATTTCTCCAGATACACGTGGATATATTTTCTCACACGCAAGAATGATGCATTATCTAAATCTGTCACATTTTTTAAGAAAGTTCAAAATAAGAAAGGATTTATGATCACTCGTATTCGAAGTGATCATTAAGACAAATTCAAGAATAAAGAGTTTGAACAATTTTGTGACACACACGGATATTTGCACGAGTTCTCCTGCCCTAAGACTCCACAACAAAATAAAGTTATGGAATATAAGAACAGAACTCTATCTAAAATAGCTAGAGTAATATTAAACCAATTTAGTTTGCCCAAATATTTTTAGGCAGCTTGTTATGTTCTCAATAGGGTTCTAATTCGACCTAAATCGAAAAAGACTCCCTATGAGTTGGTTTAGTAGAATACCCATAGTTTCTAATTCAAAATCTTTGGTTGTAAATATTGTATTCTTAATACTAAAGATAATTTAGGTAAATTTAACGAAAAGGCCGATAAGGGTATTTTTTTTAGGTTATACGACCAAAAGTAAAGGATACCGAATCTTCAATCAATGATCATCAAAGAATTAATGAACGTCACCTTCAACAAATTAAACCAACAGACAATCAACGACAATGATGATGAAGACATTAATACACCAAATAAGGCATATACAGAACAAAATCGGAACCAGCTACCTTAAAATTCTGCCAAAAAGAATAAAATTTATGGCGACCACCCCAAGGTCCTGGTAATAGGTGAGATCACCCAGGACGTAAGTACTCGTTCCTTTACTAGAGATATAGCTTCTTGTATTGCATTTATTTCACAGATAGAACATAAAACTTTGAAGAAGCATGTAGTGATAACTATTGGTTAGATGCTATGCAAGAGAAACTAAACCAATTTGAACGAAATTAGGTTTGGAACTTGTTTCCAAACCCATTGATCATTCGGTCATTGGCACCCATTAGATATTTCGAAATAAATTAAATAAGAATGGTTTAGTCACTCGTAACAAGGCTAGACTTGTAGCTCAAGGATACAACCAAAAGGAATGGTATTGACTACGATGAGACCTATGCCCCTACTGCGAGATTAGAATCCATTCGTATGTTATGTGCATTTGCATATTTTCATAACTTTAAACTTTTTCAAATGGATGTAAAGAGTACTTTTCTTAATGGTTTCATAAAAGAAGAAGTTTATGTAGCTTAACCTCCAGGTTTTACTGATTTCAAAAACCCTGATTATGTATTCAAGTTGAAGAAAGCCATATACAGTTTGAAACAAGTCCCTCGTACTTGGTATGATCGTTTAATCTCTTTTCTACTTGATAATAGTTTTTCAAAAGGCAAGGATGATACTACACTGTTTATAAAGTCTTTAAATGAAAATCTTCATTTAATTCAAATTTATGTTGATGATATTATCTTTGGATCTACCGATGAATCTCTCTGCCAAGAATTCTTTAAGTGTATGCAGAATAAGTTTAAGATAAGCATGATAGGAGAACTCAAATTCTTCCTTGTTGTGCAAACCAAACAAACCAACAATGGAAAGTTCATCAATCAAGCCAAGTATACAAAATATTTGCTAAATAAGTTCGATCTGGAATCTGTCAAACCCCTTGGCACTCTAATGGCAACTTCAACCAAGCTCGATGTAGATAAACAAGGCAAACCTGTCGACATACGTAAGTATCGAGGTATGATTGGTAGTTTACTTTATCTAACTGCTAGTCGCCTTGATATAATATTTAGTATTTGCTTGTGTACAAGATTTCAAGTTAATCCTAAGGAATCACACATGTGCATAGTTAAGCGTATCTTCCATTACCTTAAAGGCACTTCTTCTGTCGGCTTATGGTATCCCAAAACCACATCCTTTGACCTAACCGGTTATTCAGATGCTGATTTTGCTGGATGCAAAGTGGATAGAAAAGGTACTAGCGGCACGTGTCATTTCCTAAGTAAGGTTCTAGTCTCTTGGTTTAGCAAAAAGCAAAATTATGTTGCATTATCAACTATTGAGGCTGAATATATTATCGCAAACGATGTTGTGCACAAATTTTATGGATGAAACAGACCTTAGAAGACTTTAATTTATACTACACACACATATCCATTTTCTGTGACAATACTAGCACTATCAACTTGACTAAGAATCATGTATGTCACTCTCGCACTAAGCATATTAATATTTGACATCATTATTTTAGAGTCCATCAAGCAAATGGAGACATCAATTTAGAATATGTAGACGCAGAGAAACAATTAGCTGACATCTTTACAAAATTTTTAGCGGAAGATCGATTCAATTATTTACATCAAAAATTAAGAATTTTAGATGTTAATAATATTCATTAATTTTATCTTATTAATTATTTTTCAATATGTAAAAACTATTTTTGAAATAAGCTTACAAAGGGTTGTCTGTCACCACGGCTATGGCTAAAGCGAAACGATATTTAAATATTCCCCTGTGAACCTCTGTTAGCTGAGACAGTACCCCTACAGCTATTCTGAGACAGTCGCTGCGTAAAAAACTTTAACTCATAAAATAATTTTCATTATATTAATTAAAAATTAAAATTACTAATATTGGAATTAAATTATTAAAAAGGAACAATAAATATAAAGTGACATTTTAAATTCTGTCAAAAATTACCTTAACAGAATTTTAGGCAAACTCGGCCCAAATTCGGCACGAGTTCGGCCCGAACTCGGTTGGTGTCGGATTTTAAACAAAACTAAATGGCCTCCACTTGTATTTCTTCTTCCTTCTCCTCCAAATAGAAGCACAGCAGCCGTAAAAAATACCCCAAACCCTAGTTTTTCATCTCTTGATTCCTTCCTACTCCTTTGGATTTTTTCTTCTTTTGGATTCGGGCGTGGAATCTCCTCCTCTTCCACATACTCTATTTTGAGAAGGTATAATCTCTTCTATCTCTCCGCTCCTCAATTTTCCTATTTCATAGATATTTTCTATTCTATTGAAAATTATGCCTAGAATCAATAATCCTTTCAAGAGAAGAAGATGGCTAGTGAAGAAGTTTTATCTTCTGATCATATCCAAGGATCTCTCTTTTCGTCTATCCAAATGGACGATGGGACATTCAATGAGTTTTTCTTTGAAACTCTAGCATAATTATTGCTATGGTATGCGAGTTTTTTAATTTATAATATTTGTCCCAGCGCACCGATAAAGTGGACGATCTTTCCATCTCACAAAAACTTACTTTGAAGCTTTAGGATTGCTTGTTCTTGTTACTGATTTATTTCCTATTGCCATAAATGTAATACGGCTATTTTATTGCAAATTTACTTTAGCTGATAATGATTATCTTGTGAAAAGTTGTGTCGTTGGCATTGATATTCAATTCAATGATAACGATTTAGCGACAATCCTACAAATTCCAAACGTAACGCTTGTCGATATCACTGATTTTTAATTTCCAAACGATACGACTTTGAACAATTTTAAGACTCAACTTTGTGCTCCTGATCCCGTCCTTCCCGAAAAGTTCAAAGCCACACACTTGAACTTATGTTTTTATGAGTTACATTGGATTATCTATTCCACTATACTACCCAAGTCCACCTCAAAAGATGACGTACTAGTCTTGAAATGTCTGCTCTCTATCACATTCGTAATGGGATTCCCTTTTCTGTCCCTAAGATGATTATCCAGATAATGGCTAGGTGTCACGAGAGAAACAGAAATCTTCTCTATGCGATGATCCTTTCTATCATCTTCCAGTATTTTAAGATTGACTTGTCCTCTTGTGCTCATAATTTTGAGCCCAAACATCTGCAGCTATCTCGTCATAGTGCCTCTGTCCCTCATACTCCTCCTACTTGTCACGACCCGGTCCCAATTGCTTGGGTCGAATCGGATCATGCCCAGCCTGCACCGTTGTTGAGACGGCGACAGTAAGCTGTTCAGTAGCAGGTAACCATACAACAACACTATATTTGTCACAACTCAACATTCGAAAATTAAAACTTTATTAAACTTTTACAATGAAATAAAAGATACAACTTAAACCATTTTTTTATACATCATGAATAAGAGAAAACTCTAGGCAAACAGCTCAGCAATCTCGAATTCCTCGTCTTGGGATCGCGTAACAAAGCCTCATCAGTGATACCTAAAATGTTGGGTCTCCAGTCAGGAGGGAGCAAAGTACAATTACGAATATCCAATAATTCAAATAATAATTTGAAATTTGCAATGTTAAACAATTTGAAATACTTTAACAATATTTTTCAACAATTCTACAATTGAAAGCAATGTGATTTGAGTAGGTAACGAACTATGACCGGCTTGGGATGATTCAATTATATCCTAATGATACGGTCCGGCCTATCCTCGTGTATAGGAGGAATCAGCTCGCACAATCAATGATGCAATATAGGGGTATTAGTCATAGACGCTACACTACTCTCCCAATATCCCGAGTCAATCAGATTCAATCAATGAGTCAATATTCGAACTCTAGTAAAGAGTTCCACAATCAATACTCTAGGAGAGAGTTCTGTGTAGCAATGTGGTTTAAAATTGCAATAAAACAATTATTAGATAAATTACCAAATAGACATAACTGTACTTGCCTTTATTTTAGATTGACTGGAAGAACGAGTCGGTACCGAGGAGAAACGTCAGTTGTAACTTCGAGTTCCTACAATTGAGAACTCGACTTAGATTCCTGAATAACCAGACTAAGTGTGCTAGTTGCAATCTCTAGTAGTAAGTCCTAGTCAGGTTTTAAGTTGTATTAATTTACAGCTAACGATTACGTCGCAACTACGTGCGTTGATCAAGCCGGTTAATTAAATTATTTGGAAAATCACGAAAATCGATTACAATTTGGAAAATCGCAAGAATCAATTACAATTTGGAAAACTTTGTGTTTTCATAATATGTATATAAAATACAGTTTTCTTTTAGTGACAAACAGTGAATTAATAATATTTTATTTATTTTAGCTAAACTCGTATTTAAGCCGTAAATTACGTCCTAACTACGAATATGAAATCAATCCAAACCACCCAAATTTACATCCACCAGAAAAGAAAAGAAAACAACTACGCTACACAAATACATGGGCACAGCTACTGGTCCTAGGGTGGGCTTATGCCCGATACATCTTTCTTTTACATTAAATAAGAAAATGACTGAATTATTAAATAAAATGCAGAATTTAAATGACTATAATATTTAGCCTAAAAATAAAATAATAAATAAAAGAAAACTAGGAGTCTCAGACTCGATCCTTTTCCTCAAAATTCGGTTTATGCCTCAACGTCCGGTCGGACCGGTGCGTTTGCATTTCGTCGGGGCCCACAGACCGGTATGGTCGTCGCCCGAAAATCGGTTTAGGAAATCATTTTCGAAAGCCAGTTTTGAAATCAATTAAAAATATAATTTTTGTAAAAATTTGGGCAGCACTTCCTCTATTCCGGGACAAACCCAAAAATGGGAAGCGCGCCAACAAACACCTGCAAAATGTCCCAAACCAGGGAAAACCCATTTCCAACCAAAATAGTCCACAGAAATATCCACCAAAATAATTCCAACACCCCAGAAATAATTTCCGAAATATCCGGGAATCCAATACTAACCAATTCACGCCAACCCAGCAAGCAAAACACAGGAAAATAAACTAACGCAGCAAATCGAAATATAAAACGCAGCTATCCGGATTCCCAGGAGGGAACCGGGGGACCGATCTATCATCATTGACTCACGGGAGGGACGAACTACTCTGATTATCAGAAATTACCAGTTTCCGTTGGCGGGGAGCCGCGGGAAAAACTCGGGAAAGGAATCCGAACTAAGTCGGCAGCAGGACGAAGATCCGAACCGTGGGAAAGTCCACGGACAAGGTGCTGGACAGCACAGCGGGGCACGCTGACGCGACGGGACGCGGACAGCGCAGCGGAGGGGTCGGCCACAGAGGGTGGCAGAGAGGCTCGGGCACCCGGAGACGCGGGGGCGCGCGAATCCGGCGGGGATGGCGGCGGAGGCGGGATCTGCCGCTGGACGCAGAGGGGGCAGCGGGGAGGAGCTCGCCGGCCACGGGGGAACGGCGGCGGGGTTCGCCGGACGCGCGGGAGGCGTCGGCGGACGGATCCCGGCGGTTGGCGGCGCGGGGTGGCCGCGGGAACGGCGGCAGAGCCGCGGGAAACAGCGGCGGAGGCCGCGGGGAAATCTCGCCGGAGCAAAGGGGGCGGTCGCCGACTCGGGGAAGCCGCCGGAAAGGTCGTCGGCCACGGAAAGACTCGCGTCGGAGGCGGTTTGGGCGCGGTGGCGGCGGACGGCCGGAGTGAGCTCGCCGGACGTGCTCGCGGAGGAGGCTCGGGAAACCCTTGGGGAAGGGTTGGGGGAAACCCACTGAGAGAGAGAGAGAGAGAGGAAAGAGAGAGTAGCTCCTCTGTGAGTGATGGGAAGCTTGGGTTGGGGATTTTAATAAGAAGAGGAGAAGGAGAAGAAGTCTGTTGGTCTTCTTGAGTAAAAAGAGGGGTTATGGCTGAGAGTAACGTAGGGTGAGAAAAGTAAAGGGGGTAGGAGAAGAGTTGTGCTCCAGAGAGAACAGAGAGGGAGAAAGGTGAGGTTGGTGGGGAAAAATGTTCTGTGTGGGGAAGTCGAGAAAAGAATAAGAGGATTAAATTCTGTTCTTCGTGAGTGAGTAGATGCTGGTCCTACAGGACCAGCTGACTAATTATTTATTATTATTATTATTTTTTTTTTAGAACCCATCAGAAATTAGAAAGGAAAGGAAAGGAGATTGGGTTCAGGCTCAGGCCTGGGTCTGGGTTCGGACCTGGGTCTGGGCTCCAAAAATCAAAAATCCAAGTTTATTAATATTTTTCGAAATTCTTTTTCACCCAAAATTATTTAATATAATAATAATTTTCGAAATACTAATAAAACACTATTAAATAATTAATAATAAAATAATGGGTTTCACAATCTTCCCTCCTTAGAAAATTTCGTCCTCGAAATTTAAAAGGCAAGGTAGGAGAAACAAATAGGTACAGGTATTGCACCCGTAACCCAAGTCCAACTATAAGGATTTCCAAGGCAGTCATGGATGAGACGGTTGAGGAAAAAAAAAAATTTTATTTATGATATCGTCCATGCAGAAAAAATACAAAAGCGAACCAAAGTACACGAGGTTGATCAGACCATCATGCACCGGTCCTGATTAGACAATGTATTAGTGGGTGCACCCAATAAAATATCGTCATGATCAAGCTTGATAAAGAGATAGCTTGCAAAACTAGGCTGACTTAGCAGCATTAGTCAAGTTTAGAACGAAAAGATAAGAAGTAGGAGTTTAAGTGATGACTCAAATTCTGATTTTCTTCTCATCTCTGACTAGGCTTGCAACTGGTTTCTCTGGCACTGAAAGGTTGCGTCCAATCTTCAGCTCTGATTTATTCAAAACGTGACTCGGATCCGAAATGTAGCATCTGAGCTGTGACGTAGAAGACGTTGCACACTCTCAAAATTAGCTGGTAGAGCTAACTGGTATGCTACTTCCTACGCGTCTTACACTCCAAATGGCCTGATGTTCCTGGCCTCAATTTCCAGCTCCATCGAAACTGATTGTTCCTCTGGTAGAAGAAACTTCACCAAATGCAATTTGGTTTTCCCAAGACATACCAAATTCCGAGACGCAAAATCTCAATACATCTTCAAGCGTCTGGATTGACCTTTCTGATTGCTCTTCCCACGGTACTCCATGAATCCGGTAGATGTGCTTCCCGTACCATGCTGCCCACTTCTTAGTGGATAAACCAACTTGAAGGAAAATAAAGTGTGCCGACTTAATCAGTCGGTTTACTAAAATCCAATTGGTGCCCTTCCCTCCTTGGGAACAAGGCAATCCTTACTCAAAGTTCATTGTTATATGCTTCTACTTCCATTCTGAATTGTCCAACGGCTCCAACAAACTTGTTGTCCTCTTGCTAAATTTCTCATGTTGACAAATTCACATCTAACTCCCATACCTGGATTTGTCCTTCTTATTCCCTAACACCAATTAATGGAGGCATATCCGTTACAACTTATTATCTCTTAAATTTATGGAGTATTGCGACCGGTGCATTTCTTTCATCAACTCGTTCCTCCGTTTGTCAGCCGAAACGCAAAGTCTCGCACCATTCTTCAGAGTTCCAATGCTGATTAATTTAGAAACCCTCAGGTGTTCCTGCCAACACTTGAGCTCTAAGCCTGCAAAGTGCCTCGTTTTGGAACTACGTTCTCTTGATTTTGTCCATCAGCCTCGAACTTCATCAATACTGAATCAGCATCCAACTCCGTCCTTCTATCTCCAGGTAGTATAACCTCCAGTCCAAGCTTCTCAATGCCTTCTAGCAGGTGCTAGTCCTTGGTTAAGAACTTCGCCATCAGTATCGACCAAGTGCAACAGCGACCACATTAGCCTTTCCTGAATGGTACTGCAAGTTGATGTCGAAATCCTTCATCTGTTTCAGCCATCTTCTTAGTCTAACATTCAGCCCTTTCTGAGTGAAGACATATTTCAGACTTTTGTAGTCCGTATATATTTCACTCCCTTTCCATAAAAATCATGCTTCCATAGCTTCAAAGATAAAGATAATTGCAGCAAATTCCAAATTAAGTGTGGGATAATTCTTCTCATGAGTCTGTAGTTGCCTACACGAGTAAGCAATTACTTTCCCATGTTGTTGAAGAACGCAACCCAGTCCTCTTCCAGAGGTATTACAGTAAATTGAGAACCCACCGGTTCCTGCGGGTAGCGCAAGAATTGGTGTAGTGGTAAGTCTCTTCTTCAGCTCCTCAATTGCCGTCTGGCAAACTTTTCGTTCAGATGAACTCTTCATTCTTCCAAGTGAGCTTCGTCATTGGTTCAGCAATCTTGACGAAATCCTTCACGAACTTCTGATAGTAGCCGGCCAAACTCAAAAATCTTCCGATTTTGAACTTGGGGTATATCACTCTTCACCAACCGCTATCTTCTACCGAAATTTCTTTTCTTGGCAACATGGCCAGAAGTCCACCTTGTCAAAAATCCACGTTCAGATAACTTACCATAGAATTTATTTTTCCTCAAAGTTTCCAAAACGTCCTCAGGTGTTCTTCATGCTCTTCTTCAATCTTCCAATATATCAGAATGTTATCTATGGAGAAGATGAACTGACTCAAATACTCATAAAAGATCTGTTCATGAGATTCATGAACACAGCAGAAGCACTTGTCAGTCTAACATCCTGACCAAAGGAAACTACCCATACTTGGTGTTTGAACGCCGTTTTGGAAATGTCCTCTTTTCTGACTTTGATTTAATGGTAGTCAAATCTTAAGTCAAACTTCGAAACACCCTAACTCCACACAAACAGATCAAACAGATCCTCGATCCGGGCAGAGAGCACTTGTTCTTTAGTGTCTGGTAATCGATGCACATCCGTTGTTCCATCCTTCTTGGACATAAACAAGATAGGTACTCCCTAAGGTAGAGTTCCATTCTGCATAAATCCTAGAGCCTTCATTGATCTGGTCCTTCATCTTCTATGAACTTCGAGTCTGCATCATGCCTTATTGTAGGAGGCAGGGTCTGCTGGATAGAAAGAGAGTCCCTAGGTTGTGGCCTAACAGGTGTTGCTGGGTTATGAGCTCTGGTTTGATGGAAAGATAAGGGGCAGTCCTTTACCCGATGTTTAGCAGATCCACATGCCAAACATCGTCCCAATCTTTCGGCAACCAACGGCTTGATGACCAGGCCTCTTGCAATAGTTACAAGCTCATAGCTTCTTACGACAAGGCTGCCGGAAGTAGAGTACTTGATGGGACCCAAATATCTTCAGGGGTATCCTTCCTAGGACAAAAGTTCTGCTCTAACTTGGTTGGGGATAACTAAGGCTACATCATGACGTTCTTCATGTCTTCTCTCGTGATATTCTTCTGTTCCTGCTGGGCTTCATCTTGAGCTTTCTGGAACTCCAGGATTTCTTGAAATAGGACAACCATTTGGAAGATGATTGCTGGTACTAGTGGAGCAACAAAAATGAATACTCCACCAAGAAAATGCATCTCAGTTTGAGATGAGGTAGAAATTGCCAGTGTAGGAAAAACTTCACTGGGTGCACTATGAGGACGGTTAAACAGCCGCAAGGGAAAGGACCCTGGGCTTGGTTGAGGAGATGGGGTATGATCTGGAGATGACACCTCATCGCCAGTAGGATTTGGTCAATGGTCATTCTCTGGAAGGTTTAGGATGCATACATAAGCAAGGTATCCTACCAGTCTATAATCAAACAAAAATATTTATTTATAATATATTTCGGTCCTATGTTGTGACAAATTGATGTTCTAGTGTTCTAATTGTTTCTAGGTATGTTTTCCTAAGTTGTTGTTCTGACCTGCATGGGCCACCACTAAAAACATGTCACGACCCGGTCCCAATTGCTTGGGTCGAATCGGATCATGCCCAGCCTGCACCGTTGTTGAGACGGCGGCAGTAAGCTGTTCAGTAGCAGGTAACCATACAACAACACTATATTTGTCACAACTCAACATTCGAAAATTAAAACTTTATTAAACTTTTACAATGAAATAAAAGATACAACTTAAACCATTTTTTTATACATCATGAATAAGAGAAAACTCTAGGCAAACTGCTCAGCAATCTCGAATTCCTCGTCTTGGGATCGCGTAACAAAGCCTCATCAGTGATACCTAAAATGTTGGGTCTCCAGTCAGGAGGGAGCAAAGTACAATTACGAATATCCAATAATTCAAATAATAATTTGAAATTTGCAATGTTAAACAATTTGAAATACTTTAACAATATTTTTCAACAATTCTACAATTGAAAGCAATGTGATTTGAGTAGGTAACGAACTATGACCGGCTTGGGATGATTCAATTATATCCTAATGATACGGTCCGGCCTATCCTCGTGTATAGGAGGAATCAGCTCGCACAATCAATGATACAATATAGGGGTATTGGTCATAGACGCTACACTACTCCCCCAATATCCCGAGTCAATCAGATTCAATCAATGAGTCAATATTCGAACTCTAGTAAAGAGTTCCACAATCAATACTCTAGGAGAGAGTTCCGTGTAGCAATGTGGTTTAAAATTGCAATAAAACAATTATTAGATAAATTACCAAATAGACATAACTGTACTTGCCTTTGTTTTAGATTGACTGGAAGAACGAGTCGGTACCGAGGAGAAACGTCAGTTGTAACTTCGAGTTCCTACAATTGAGAACTCGACTTAGATTCCTGAATAACCAGACTAAGTGTGCTAGTTGCAATCTCTAGTAGTAAGTCCTAGTCAGGTTTTAAGTTGTATTAATTTACAGCTAACGATTACGTCGCAACTACGTGCGTTGATCAAGCCGGTTAATTGAATTATTTGGAAAATCACGAAAATCGATTACAATTTGGAAAATCGCAAGAATCAATTACAATTTGGAAAACTTTGTGTTTTCATAATATGTATATAAAATACAGTTTTCTTTTAGTGACAAACAGTGAATTAATAATATTTTATTTATTTTAGCTAAACTCGTATTTAAGCCGTAAATTACGTCCTAACTACGAATATGAAATCAATCCAAACCACCCAAATTTACATCCACCAGAAAAGAAAAGAAAACAACTACGCTACACAA
Organism: Iris pallida; assembly: GCA_029216955.1. Taxonomy (NCBI): domain Eukaryota; kingdom Viridiplantae; phylum Streptophyta; class Magnoliopsida; order Asparagales; family Iridaceae; genus Iris; species Iris pallida. The sequence continues at coordinate 12,182,242 of JANAVB010020198.1, read as the reverse complement.
ATACATGGGCACAGCTACTGGTCCTAGGGTGGGCTTATGCCCGATACATCTTTCTTTTACATTAAATAAGAAAATGACTGAATTATTAAATAAAATGCAGAATTTAAATGACTATAATATTTAGCCTAAAAATAAAATAATAAATAAAAGAAAACTAGGAGTCTCAGACTCGATCCTTTTCCTCAAAATTCGGTTTATGCCTCAACGTCCGGTCGGACCGGTGCGTTTGCATTTCGTCGGGGCCCACAGACCGGTATGGTCGTCGCCCGAAAATCGGTTTAGGAAATCATTTTCGAAAGCCAGTTTTGAAATCAATTAAAAATATAATTTTTGTAAAAATTTGGGCAGCACTTCCTCTATTCCGGGACAAACCCAAAAATGGGAAGCACGCCAACAAACACCTGCAAAATGTCCCAAACCAGGAAAAACCCATTTCCAACCAAAATAGTCCACAGAAATATCCACCAAAATAATTCCAACACCCCAGAAATAATTTCCGAAATATCCGGGAATCCAATACTAACCAATTCACGCCAACCCAGCAAGCAAAACACAGGAAAATAAACTAACGCAGCAAATCGAAATATAAAACGCAGCTATCCGGATTCCCAGGAGGGAACCGGGGGACCGATCTATCATCATTGACTCACGGGAGGGACGAACTACTCTGATTATCAGAAATTACCAGTTTCCGTTGGCGGGGAGCCGCGGGAAAAACTCGGAAAAGGAATCCGAACTAAGTCGGCAGCAGGACGAAGATCCGAACCGTGGGAAAGTCCACGGACAAGGTGCTGGACAGCACAGCGGGGCACGCTGACGCGACGGGACGCGGACAGCGCAGCGGAGGGGTCGGCCACAGAGGGTGGCAGAGAGGCTCGGGCACCCGGAGACGCGGGGGCGCGCGGATCCGGCGGGGATGGCGGCGGAGGCGGGATCTGCCGCTGGACGCAGAGGGGGCAGCGGGGAGGAGCTCGCTGGCCACGGGGGAACGGCGGCGGGGTTCGCCGGACGCGCGGGAGGCGTCGGCGGACGGATCCCGGCGGTTGGCGGCGCGGGGTGGCCGCGGGAACGGCGACAGAGCTGCGGGAAACAGCGGCGGAGGCCGCGGGGAAATCTCGCCGGAGCAAAGGGGGCGGTCGCCGACTCGGGGAAGCCGCCGGAAAGGTCGTCGGCCACGGAAAGACTCGCGCCGGAGGCGGTTTGGGCGCGGTGGCGGCGGACGGCCGGAGTGAGCTCGCCGGACGTGCTCGCGGAGGAGGCTCGGGAAACCCTTGGGGAAGGGTTGGGGGAAACCCACTGAGAGAGAGAGAGAGGAAAGAGAGAGTAGCTCCTCTGTGAGTGATGGGAAGCTTGGGTTGGGGATTTTAATAAGAAGAGGAGAAGGAGAAGAAGTCTGTTGGTCTTCTTGAGTAAAATGAGGGGTTATGGCTGAGAGTAACGTAGGGTGAGAAAAGTAAAGGGGGTAGGAGAAGAGTTGTGCTCCAGAGAGAACAGAGAGGGAGAAAGGTGAGGTTGGTGGGGAAAAATGTTCTGTGTGGGGAAGTCGAGAAAAGAATAAGAGGATTAAATTCTGTTCTTCGTGAGTGAGTAGATGCTGGTCCTACAGGACCAGCTGACTAATTATTTATTATTATTATTATTATTTTTTTTAGAACCCATCAGAAATTAGAAAGGAAAGGAAAGGAGATTGGGTTCAGGCTCAGGCCTGGGTCTGGGTTCGGACCTGGGTCTGGGCTCCGAAAATCAAAAATCCAAGTTTATTAATATTTTTCGAAATTCTTTTTCACCCAAAATTATTTAATATAATAATAATTTTCGAAATACTAATAAAACACTATTAAATAATTAATAATAAAATAATGGGTTTCACACTACTGCACCACCTCTTCCACCTCAGACTTATCCTATGTTATTTGAGGGCCTCTATTAGCATTTGAATGATATATGACGTGCTCAGCTGGATGAGCACAACTCTTTGCGAACGTTTATGACCTAGACATTGAGGGAACAAGAGTTCCGCAATGCTAGTTGATTTTATGCACTTGCAAATTCTTTTACGGATCCACGTTTTGCTCATACTGGTCAGCATTCCAGTTCTCTTCCACGAGATCCTACTATTTCTGGTTACCACTATAAGGATGAGGCGGTTTACCACTACTTCAACCTCGGTAACGCTTATGATTAGTACCGTAGTTCTGGTGCTACTCTACATCCATCTTATAGAGCTGGTACTTCTGGGGCTGGTCCTTCTAGACATGGTGCTGATGCTAATCATACTGACGATGACTCTGTTTAGAAGAGGACTTGATCTAGACGTTGTAGAAGCATGAAAATACCGACCGCATAGGCGTTATGCGGCCTAGTTGATTCAGGCCGCAGAAGGAAGGCTCCTATGTCAACTCTGCAGACTAGCTGATCCGGGCCGCAGAAGGAAGGCTCTTATGTCAACTCTGCGGACTAGCTGATCCGGGCCGCAGAAGGAAGGCTCATATGTCAACTCTGCGGACTAGCTGATCCAGGCCGCAGAAAGAAGGCTCCTATGACAACTCTGGGGGTCAAGTTGATTCGGACCGCAGAAGGAAGGCTCCTATGTCAACTCCGTGGACTAGCTGATCTGGGCCGCAAAAGGAAGGCTCCGATGACAACTCTGCGGCCAAGTTAATTCGAGTCGCAGAAAGAAGGCTCATGAGACCACTATACGGCCAAGATGAAGCAGGGATGTCATGCAGCCAAGGGAGACTGCGACCTACTTTCGAGTCGCATGAGCGTTATGCGGTCCAAAATTCTCCAAACTCTCTCAACAGATTTTGTGGTAGGACACGTGGCGAATTGACAAAGTCTTAAACCACCCAGATATGTTGCAACAAAAAATCTCAACAGACACCCAGCTGGCCGCTGAAGACCGGGTCTTGGTGCACTGTTACGGCCACGTGGCTACTTGACCACTTATGCGGCCCAAAATATGCCTCATCCAGAAGCCTCTATAAATAGTAGGGTATCACACCCATACAAAGGGCTGGAAATTTTCTCAAGAGCAAAGACTACGTCTGATAGTCCAAGGAGTAAGGCAGAGTTTCTACACTTCTTCCGAGCCTCCACCGTCACCCCCCAGAATCAAAATTAAACAATTGTACTTAGATTGTTTCCTAGGATTTCTTTCTAGGCTCTCTTTTGTACTTGCGAGTTTGCCATCAAATCCAGTTCCTCTGTAGTTCTTGTTTTGATAATTAATGGCAAATACGATGGCGACTCTGCTGGAGACTTCTTTCTCCACCATTGAAAAATTGGTGATACAATCCGACACGCCCAAGCTCGGCTCTATGTAGCAGATGCTTGTTGTTCGCTTTGATCAACAAGCATTCGAGGAAATGCTCTCCGATGGGAGTACCAGTCCAGCACAGAAGCGAGCCAACCCGAAAAGAGCCTGCAGGACACGAAGGCCCAAGACCACTCCCCCTCGCCAGACTTTGGAAGGAACTCCTTTCGCCGCTCAAGATGATGATCAAAGCTCCCATGCGGCCTCGCTTTGAACAGCAGAGGACCCCGCTGTCCCTAAATCCGGTAGCGGAAAATACTACGATGTTGGACTATCGGAGGCACAGAAGAAATCCATGCGGTCAAAGAAGAGACCGCATAAGAGCGGTGACCACAGATAGGCGACCTATGCGGTAGCCAATCCTGGCCGCAGACAGGGTGTCCCATGCGGCCCCAACAGAAGCTCCGTCTTCGATCGCATCTCATGCGGGCCAGACCCCATGCGGCCCACGGAGAACATTGAAGATTCCAAGTTGGACTCTTCTTACTACACACCTTTGGGTGCTAAGTTAAATAAGTCTAGGGCAGTGCGAGCTCAACAAGCCCAGCCAACTGTCTAATCCGCTGATCGTCAGCAGGTACTGTTAGTCGTTACACGGACCCTGATGGAAAGTTGTATAGAACCTCCCACGTCCAGCCCTTGACGGCAAACGGACAGGGTAGGTCCCAAGAGTCTCCCCATAATGATCTAGAGTAAGTGCTTTTACTAGCCTCAGATCAGAGAGCAAACATGATACCTATGCACCCGTGTGCCCGGGATACCCGGGCCCACAACACGGATGCAAAGGTAGATCAATCTGCTCTCAACTTACGAGATGTGCTCATGCACAAACGCAAGAAGAGAGAGGCAACCTTGGCGTACTGTAAGCCCTCTCTAGGACATCACTGTACCCAAGTCGTCATCAACTGCTACTGCAACAAGTCGGCAGCACCCAAAGACCGGCAGTCCGTCTTCCAACGACTGCACCAGCCAGCACCTGTCCGATGACAACTCGAAAAACAAGTACAAATTTCAGGAGACGAGGAATTTCCTTTCGCCACATGTAATTCGACTCGGAAGGTTCCTGCCGACAAGGGAGGAAAGAAGACAGGCTCCTCCAGCTCGGCAACCTCAGCCAGCACGACAAGGAAACTCTCATCTGGAGGATTGCCGTCGACGATCACAGGGGGTGTCTACCTAGGCACCCGTTCAAGAAAGAGGCTTCCAACACCCGGAGATTCATCTTCGACATCCCTGGAGGTAAACAAAGCCGGGGGTAGTAGTCCCCTGAACGTATACGACAACCCGGTGTTCCAAGAGGATGTACAGGGGGTAGCGATCTACTGGAATTATGCAACAGACTTGGACGTCCCCGAGGGTGACCGCCTTCACCAAGATGATGCAGCTTCCTGCGCAGGGGGTAGCACCCCTTTCGAGTCCGAGGATGAGGACATTCCGACGTTCTCCGACGATTTCTCCGTACGAGGGTACGACACGGAAAGCACATCCTCTACGGTCCCCTTCGTCTCTCCCCACGTGCGAACAGTATTTATGGCAGGAGATGATCACAAAGGGCCTAGTGATCGACAACATCTAGAAGCGCTTGAAGCCATAATCCTAACCTTGGTCAAGTCACTAGACGAGATCAAGACTGCTTTGCCGACTCAACCAGTAAGGACACCTGGACAAACAAGTTTGGGCCCCGTAGTCAACGCGGACTCAAACATGACTGCTCCTCCTCTGGACAACAATCCTCCCGGAATATCTGCTCGCTCAGCTATAGACGAGGCCAGGGAGGCAAGGAGAGAAGTTTAAGAGCTTCGAGCAATGTTCAATGCCCGAGACTCCTCCCGAAACCTCAAAATACGGCAGCCATATCCCGTTGCATAGAGAGACGTTCCTTTTTCTCCACGGTACAAACTATTTCATATCGATTCATATGACGGGAAGGCCTCTGCTAGCCAGTACATGACTTATTTTGAGGTCATGACCGACCACTTATCGCATAATGACACCATCCTCACACGACTATTTATCGGAGCATTGGAGGGAATCGCGTTCGACTGGTACCGCAACCTCCCGAACAACTGCATCCATTTCTTTGACGGCTTCAAACACATGTTCCTGGAAAGGTTCTACGAAGTAGGGCATAATGTGACAATGTCGTTTCTCATGGATGTCGTTCACGGAGAAAGGGAGCTAACGAGAAACTACATCGAACGGTTTCGCCAAACCGCGATGAGATTGCCCTAAGGCAATCCAGAAAGCTCCTTGATTGAAATCTGCCAAAAGAAGTTATGACACCCAGTTTTCCAAATGAGGATAATTTTGAAATTTTGTAATTATAATTATTATTTAATTGTATTTACATCACATTATGATTTTTGGTGATTTTTAATCATTTTTAAACTATTTAAAAACCATGACTTACGATTCTGATGTGCTGCTAGTGAAACCTGAGAGACTGTCTGACCTAGAGCCTAACCATGTGATTAAGGATATTTATTTATCATTTTTAGCCTAGGGATAATTTGGTCATTTTGACTTATTAGAATACTTTGAATTTATTTTTAATTTATTGAAATGGTGATTGCTATCTTTGACTGTGACTTATTGAGACTTTGTAGACTAGCCTAGAAGCTAACCCTAGCTACGGTGACTTAGTAGGCAATGGTGTGACCCTAGTCTAGCTTAAGTCAAACCTATTTTAGTCACTAGAATCTAGTTTCAATAGGAAGAATTATGAATAGGTGAAATGACTTGTGATTTTATTTCATGACTTGTGACTTAAGCCCATAGGCCCATGACTTAAGCCCAAATCCCAACCAACCTACTAGTGGCCAGCCAACCTAGGGTTTTCCACCCCTATTTAATGTCCTAATGACTTGTTCTTGTCTCTTTTGTGTTCATCCAAGCTTTTGAAGGAAAGGTAATTTCTCCACTTTCCTAAATTCCTAGAAATTTCATTTTTAATCCTTTTTGACCCAAATCTTTAGCATATAATTCTAAACAACCTCTACTCGCTGATTTTGAGGAGCAATCTCAGTTTAAGAGCAATTGGAAGGAGTTAGCTAACAACGGGAACCGTTTGATTTGGGGCTTTTCTTTGATCCTTGCGATCCATAGGTAAAACCCTCAAATTCTATTTAATTCCTATTTTTAGTGCATGGTAGCTTAGATATAGGTGTCCCCTAGCTACAGTAGAAATTTGGTGCCAATTGCATTAGGTTTCGTGTCCGTATCGGACACGTATCAAACCCATAGGCTAGGTGTTTGATGAAATGCCACACCCATAGTTTTGTGCTATTTTTATAAATATTTTTGAATGGAATCCTAGATCTAGGGCTTGCTTAATGTTTTGTGTCCTTGCTTACTGGATTTGGTGTCGTGTCGTGTCCACATGAGGACACGAACACGCCCACAGCAGCACGTGCACTGTGGCCTGCATCTCGGGGCCTATTCCTCCCTGGACAGGACACGTGGACACGCTATTTTTGGCAAGGATGATGGGGCATCGACTGACATCGACCTTCCAAAAGTTGGGCTCGAATGGTGGAGTGTGCGAGGAGTCATCCTCCCCGCACTGGCCGTACGAGCTGTTGTGTGCGCACAGATTTCTCCACTGACACGCGGTTGGATACGCCACGACACGTTTCTAGGACACGGTGCAGGGTGTCAAAGGGGTAGCCCTACCCCTGGCATACGTGTGTGCACGGCCACATGTCCCCACGTGGCCTGTGTCATGTACTGGACGCGTGCACGCGTGCACGACGCTGCGCACAGTCCTGTGCACTCGTATGTGTCTGTGAGTGCTCGGGGTGTTTGGATACGGCTGTGTCCACTTGGTTGGACACGTACACTTCGTGAGACACGTGCACAAGAATGGGATGTGTTACCAACCACTAATTTGTATTATTAATATGATTTTGATGTTCGAATTTTATTTCCCTATTTCGACTGATACACAAGTTCCTGTTTCATAAATTCTAATTTCTGATTCCATTTTGAACTGAATTGTTAATGTTAATTACCATGTTAGTTTCATTTAAACATGTTTTATTTCACTAGTAATATTGGTTCATGATTGGTTATTGATTGGTGTTTGAGAATAGGAATTTGAAATGGGTTTTTGAACTGTAAACTGAAACAGTCCGGCTACTCATTGTTTCGTAAATTCTGAAATTCGATTTCTTTTTTAAAAACTGATTTTGATGTCAAATTGCCATGTTTAATTCATATACATTTGTGTTAGTTTACTGTTAGGTTGATTCATGTTGGTTTGATGTTAACAAGATGGGATTTTTGAAATTGGGTTTGGAATGGTTTCCAAACTGTCACTTGGCACCTAATTACTAGTACACAGGACACACACTCTTGCAGTCACACACACTACCACACATGGCTGACATGTACACACACTCTAAAATTCTTGAGAACACATTGTTGATCACACATTCCATGGTACATACTAACCTATTTCACATGGACACAACACTATGTCCATTACACATACACCCTATCTATATGCACCATGTACTCTACACACACACTAATATATACACTAGCTTATGGCATTGGCACACACACACACACACAAGCTAAATTCTGAGAACCCTATCTCTTAATTGTCCTTCACACACACACACACATGTGTCACCCACATATACCCCTATACACATACACATGTATCCTCTCTATATCACTATATGTTAATATATATATTTTGCCTATATGCATAATGTAGCCTATATGTGTATGAGTGTGTTATTTATATAAATTAGATATATTTTTAATGTGTGAAATATGTGAGAGTAGACTATATGTGTGAAATGTGTGATATAGCCTATATGGCCTATAGCCTATGTACATGGCACATAGCATATGGGGTGTATCCCTATGTGATATAGCCTGTGTATATGGCATAAATGCCAGTAAAAGTGTGTGTTGGCTTGTATAGCCTAGTTTTGATGTGTGCTTGCTAGAATAGGCTGGCTAGGCTTAGTGAGACTTGTTTGGGTTATGCTTGACCTAGTTTGACCTAGATAGTTGACCAGGTTTGACTTAGAGTTGACTTTGACCTAGATTGCATCGTAGACTTCATTTACCTTATTTTAAACATATTATAACCCATATTGCTCTATTTAGGACATTGTGACTCCGGTGCAGACATCTGATATTATACTACTCTTTTCAGAGTATCAGGCGAGTACATTCTCTGATAGTTCTCTCATTTACTTGTCGATTACTGTACTTCAGTTGTAGTTAGTTCTATTTGATTCTCTATTTCAAATACAATTTGATATTACTGGATCTATTTTATGCGACACTCATTTATTCATGTCTGGCCTCTATTTCTAGAATCACCTACTGGAATTACTTACTGGTATCATTCGTGTTCTGGCTGGACTTGTACTTATTTCGTGTCGGGTTATAGATTCACTTGTACTTGTTGGGCGGGGAAATATTGGAGTAGACATGTGAACATACCCAAATACTGGAACCACTCCCTTGGAATTATACTGGAATGATAGCCATCCCACACTTGGCCGAGTGTACGGTGTGCCGTATTACCTACAACCGTTTACATGTCGATCCCGATATTTTAAAACACACTGTTAGAGTATAGTCTGGACTCACCCTGGAATCTTTGATCGCTGACTGGACTCACCTTATACCGGACTCATCTTGTGTTGGAATCACCTGGTATTAGATTATATTGTCTCGACTCACACATGACTCTTATTATGCTGTCTGGACTTATATCATGTTACTATAGTTCAGCTAGATTATATTTACCGTCTTCATTGCCATGTTTCTCTTCTTGTTTAGTTACTTTACTTTCTTTGTACCTTAATTGTTCTCTACATCATTACTCGTATAAACTGCCATATTCATCAATATAACTGTCTATAACTGCCTTATAGTTCTCTGTCATTTCCTTAGGATTTCTTGATGAGTTGTACTCGTTCCTGTCCTGACTGGACCTGTTGAAAATTTTACAGATGATTGCCCTGAGGACACTTGCCCTACTTATTATGGACCCGGAGATGGGATGGCTACCTTTGGCCCCGACACTCAGGAGTGATCGGGATTTAGTTTAGTAGACTTGCACCTGTTTTTCATGTTGAACTTGTTGTATTTGATTTAAGACTTGTGTTGCATTTAAGATTATTGAGATTTTGTTATTATTATAGTAGTTATCTTTCTATTTCTTAGTTTCTCTTCTGTGTTATCTTATCATGCTTAGACTGTGATTGAGATTCTATTATATCTATACTTGTCCTCCGTTCGAAGTTGAGATTTTGACAAGTATATTATATAATTGCGTGAGTTGTTGGTTAGATAGTAACCTAGGACAGCGTTCTACCGTCGACACTGCGGCGTAGGCTGGGCGCTGTTACGTACTCGTACTCTCATAGTAGGTGCGGGTCGTGACAGAAGTTGCTCCTTGTAATCAACCTCTGGATGGGTGAAGATCAATTCAGGGATTGGACGACTTTCATCATAAGAGCTACAAATACGGAGGCAAAGTTAAAGAAGGCTCGCCAGCTAGGATTACATATCCCAGATAGAGAGGACAAGGGCAAATGTCCTCGTAACACCTCCAATAATAACAACAGTGGCGGCACCACCAATAACCGGGATACCAAAGGCAAACAGGCCATGGTCGCTGGTACAACCAAAAAGCCTGAACAAAAGTAAGCAGAAGTTTCGAAGCCCAAAGAGATGACATACTCTTTTGAAGATAGCCATGTCAAGCTTATCTTCGACGTGCTCCTGAAGGCAGGTAGGATCCGACTCTGTGACGTAGAGCACGAGCCCCGAGCGGCAGAGATTGAGGATCCAAAGTATTGTCACTTCTACCGCTATATCCACCACCCCACATAGGAGTGCTTCACATTAAAGCGGTACATCCAGAACCTCATCAACTCCAATGCTCTGTCGCTAGATTTTGAAGAGGTTAATGTGGCTGCAAACATGGTATCCGTTCAGTTCGAAGACTTCCCCCAACAAAAACTCAAGACAGGGTAGTACCCGTTCCCCGAACAACAATGGAGGTTACTAACCTTCCACTTGTCTGGGACCAGACGACTGGATTTGTGCCTCTCACCATATCATGATGAGAGGTTTTATGGGTCCATCCGGACTTAGTGCCCGAAGTTATCATGGCGGTGCCATCTTCAACTAGCAAAAAGAAGGACAGGAAGTCCAGGTCCTACCACACAATTTCGGCCGAAGCTGAGGAGGTGGCGGCCGTTGTTACCTGGTCTGGCGCACAAGTCCAACCTACTCTGGGTAATTCAGTCGAGGACCCTCAGCCGATAACGCTGCCTGCTACTGATGTTCCGGGACCATCTCAGCCTCCACCGGCAGACAAATCCAAGCCAAAGGAAACCCGCTTCGACAAGCCGTTCCGTAAGGACGCACCTCAGGGACTGGAGAGACCTTACAACTTTGACATACTAGTACAACTGGCTAATACGCCAGCAAAGTTGTCGTTATGCGAGCTCCTAAGGCTCTCCAAGGATATTAGCGTCGTATTGAGCGAAGCACTCCAGAATGTTGACGCCTACTTAGCTCAGGTTAAACCTACAGGGGAAGACTCATCAGCAGATCTCCAGGGCAGCAATTATGCAGATATAATACCCAACATCGTATTTATCCCACAGGACATGTTAATCAAAACCAACTTACATGATCGCCCTTTGTACTACACTGGATACATAGAGACATCAAGGTGGATCGGATGCACATCGATCATGGCTCGTCAATAAGCATCATTCCGAAAAGCTTGCTTCAACTTCTGGGCATCCCTATGCACCGGCTAGCATCGAACAACACTGCCATTAGCGGTTTTAACTCGGAAAGAAGCTATCCCCCGGGAAAGATTCGCTTCAAATATCATATCGACGACCTGAAGACGGAGATTACCTGCTACGTCATAGACGCAGATACGTCCTACAATATCCTCTTGGGGCATCCATGGATACTTGACTATATGATCGGGTCGTCTACGCTCCACCAGTGCTTCAAGTATGTCAGTAAGCATGACTTCGTAAAGACAAAATTCGCCGACATCGATCCCTTCAAAGGGGTTGAGTCTTACTATTCATCTGAGGCTTATCTATATGATAAATCTAAACAGCACACAGTTGATGTGGGGACACAAAATGAATCAGAGGCCACAACAAGGTCAGAGGAACCTCTGAAAATCTGTCTCCGGGCCCGCAAACCAGGCAAAGCTGCACCCCTTGTCGCAACTTTGTATAAAGATGTGCTCGGTTCCCCCGTCCCAACCGTGCAGTTGGAACCGATGGTCATCCGACTCCTGAGGTCTAGCCAGGAGCCAATACCCGTCGTGGAGCCGATGTTGATCTGATTGCCGAAATCCAATCAAAGGCGAACGGAAGATACAAGGTCCACTGTGGAGCCGATGGCAATCCGATTGCCAAAATCCAATCAAAGGCGAACGAAAGATGCAAGGTCCACTGTCGAGCCGATGGTTATCCGCCTCCCCAAGATGAGCCGATAGCCAAGTGTTGATCCGAGACCCTCAGACAAGTCGATGCCACGAGCGAAACCCTTGGTGGTCAAGCTGCCCAGGACGTCGCCCCAGCCTTTGATCGTGCAGGGGGGTAGCTGAAGAGGAGACTGAATTGGCAAAATATCTGGTTGCACATGTTGATAGTTTCTCTGCCGATGATGTAATTCCTCTAGACAAGATACCTTATTTCATCAATAAAAGGTTGTCGTTGAACTATCCTGAGCGCAATAAGCTTAATCTGATGTATGCTATAGAGCACGGTCTGGACATTAACTTGCACACATAGGTGACAACCGTCTATACCGTGAACCGACTTACTCCTATGACAGGTGCCTACTTCCTAGTCCCAGGCAAAAAAAAGGCGATCACATAATCATCTTCGGCCGAAAAGAAGGTCCTCAACCTTTCATGCTAGAAGAATTCAATCTCGAATACGACACTGGAAGATTGCCACTCTACCTATATAGTTCCCGAGCCAAGTACTCCATGCAAAAGCAGGGGTACGACATGGAGACTACCCCAGGCCTAAACTACGTCAACGGCCAGCGATCGCCTCTGCAGTTGCCAGTCCCGGCTGGAAAACCTCAGGATTATTACAACAAATTCGACACGGTCTAGGTTATGTTACACCAGCAACAATGCCCGAGAGCTCCGATGAGGAATGTGAGTGGCATTCTCACTCATCCGAATCACCCACTTACTATTCCGATGATAGCATTAGGGATATATTCAGGCAAACATTGTTTGTCAACATGGCATCTACTGACATTCAGGAAGAAGACGAAGATCTGTTGACACAAAATTACAGTAAACCAAATATTGATAAAATTAACAATATGATACTTGTCATAATTTAATATGACACATCAAGACAAAACTCAGTGCAAGACGGACGTCGGCTCTCTCCTGCTGCGTACTCAGTTTTTGAGTCTGTATTTTTACATTTATTGAGTCTAGCTAAATGTAAACTGAGTAGCACTGAGTAGTTTAGGCCTATACCTTATCTCCAAAACAAAACCAAAAGCTCCAACAAGCAAAACTAGCCCACCAAAGTCCTTTTGAGCAATTCTGTCTCCTGGAGACAGAGTTCGGGCCAAACTCTGTTCCCTAAATTACAGGATCCTAATTTTTAGGGTTTGCTGTATGCTAGTTGTCCAACAGCCAAAAATTTAAATTCTTGACACAGAATTCTGGCCGAATTCTGCCTGTTCCAACTAGTATAAATAGGCCTTAAATTCTCTTATTTTTTATCATCCAATCTTTCTCTTCTCTTCTTTTCTCTTCTCTTCTCTTCTCTATAAGCCTCATATAAGCCTTAACCTTCTCATCTATTAGCCACAAGCTTCCTAAGCCTCAAAGTGCTCAGTGCTATTCAGTTAGGAGTTTGTGCAAGAGTCAAAAAAATCGTTTAGAAAATTCCAAGCATTGCCACAGCGATCTTTGTAAGAAGTTGACGTGCTCTTCTGAAGAAAAGGCACGGGTGTAACTGCTATTTCACACATAGTAGATTTAATCCTGAGCTAGAGTTCTCAGGCCTGGACTAGTCCTCACGAGAAAAACCAGGTTAAAAATGACTGTGTTTGCGTATGATCTCTTGAACTTTCTATTTCTGTATTTACTCTGATTATTTACTGTTGGTGAAAAGATTTTAATTTTTTATTTAGACATTATTGTTATAAACTCTATTCACCCCCCTCTAGAGTTGCCTACCTGTTCTTCAATTGGTATCAGAGCTCTGTTTTCTTAACAAGGACTAACATCCTAGAGTTGATCCATGGCAACCACACAACCTATGTTTTCTAATCATGGTGAAGGACAGTCTACTCATAGGCCATCCATATTTGATGGAACAAACTACACCTATTAGAAAACAAGGATGAGTTTCTATCTCAAGTCTCTAGACTTCGACCTATGGACCATTGTCACCGATGGTTACAAAAAGCCCGCCAGAATAGTTGTCGATGGAGATCTCGTCGAGAAACCCAACGACAAATATTCTGACGAGAAAAAGAAACAGGTGAGTCTAGATGCTAGAGCTATTAATGCTCTTTTTTGTACAATAGACATGAATGAATTTAACAGGGTCTCGACATGCACCACCTGGCACGAAGTATGGAAGCTTCTAGAAGTGACGCATGAAGGAACCATTCAAGTCAAGGAATCAAAAATTAGTCGTCTCACTCAAGAATATGAGGCATTCAAGATGAAGCCGAATGAGACGATCACCTAAATGTACACAAGATTCTTTGACGTTATCAACCCTATGTCATCCCTTGGCAAATAATATACAAATCATGAGAAGATTCGCAAGTTACTTAGGAGGCTACCGAAGATCTGGAACCCTAAGGTAACAGCTATTATAGAAGTCAATGATCTCACCAAAATGTCCATGGAAACTTTGATGGGAAAGCTGATGACCCACGAGCACGACCTCAAAGACTTCGACGAACCTGCTCCAAAGGCAAAAGAGATTGCCCTAAAAGCTCATCGTCCAAGGGTTGATCCTGAAGAGACTGATGAAGACAATTCTGAAGGTGATGATCAAGCTCTTCTAGTCTGTAACTTCAAGAAGTTCCTTCGCTTCAATCAAAGAAAGAAGGAACAACAAAAAGACGACGAGGAAGAACCAACGTGCTACGGCTGCAAGAAGACTGGACACGTTCGAAAGGACTGTCCCTTTACAAAGAAAGGTAACAGATATGAGAAGTCCTACAAGAAGCCTTCTTCAAGAAAGTATGCCAACACTAGCATTTGGCACGAAAGTGATGCAAGTGATTCCGAGGAAGAAAATGACTCTCCTCAAGACACCGCTAATGTCTGCCTAATGGCAATATTTGCCATTGATTGTAAAAGCACAGAACAATTATCGGAGGACTGAACTTAGACTCATAATACAAACTCGCTCGTACAAAGAAAGCCTAGGGACGAAAACCTAGGTACAGCAGTCTAAGTATGATTGTTTATTTTAGATTCTGGGGGGTGACGATAGAGGCTCGGGAAGGCGACGGCAGCCCTGCCTTACTCCTTGGACGATCGGTATGCAGTCTTGGCTCGGAGAAGATCTGCTTGGCATGGACGAAGGAATGCTCTTCTTGCTCTCCTCGTATTGCTCTTCTGGCTTCTCTCTCTCTGTGGTTATCGAAAAGAGGGGAACTCTCTCTGTATATCTGTCTCTCTCTCTTTTTTTATTCTCTAGTTGCCGGTGGTTTTTTTGCAAGGGAATGATGCTGGCTACTTATAGGAGTGGGGTATGATCATTAGGGTTTGCTAATGATCATTTGTTTGGAATGTTGGCGCTCCTTCAATCTATCTGAACCCTTGATCCTGATTACAATAAATCTAGGCCATTAATGCGGATAGCACCATATCTTGTGAGCAATTAATGCTAATTGCTTTAAATCTCCATGATTGTTTACGCCAATGTCTGATTGCTCGCTACGTGTCCCATTAGCTTGATAATAAATGATATGCCCTGATCTTAGTAATTATGACGATGATGTCAAATATTCTTGTTGGGATTCGGTTAAATCCTTGTTTGATCCGATGCCACGTGTTTTGATTGTGGGTCCTGCCAGAGCCGCATAGGATGGACAACACTTAAACCGCAGGGAGATACTCTTCGTGAGCCGCATAGGACAATGCTTCATCGAGCCGCAGGGAACGAACTCTCAATGAGCCGCATATGCATAGTCTTTGCTAGCCGCATGAGCTAGCGTTGTATTGAGCCACAGGGGCTGAGCTCTTAGTGGGCCGCATATGGCTGATTTTTGCTAGTCATATAGGGTGACTTCTCAGTGAGCCGCATGAAGCTGTTCTCTATTTAAGCCGCATGAGATTTGCCACGTGGCAACCTAGGATTTCTGACGGATCGGGTCAGAGATCTTCTTCTTTTTCCGAAGAGTCTGTCATTATGGCAGAGCCATTATGACACTTTATGCCAGAGCCGCCACAGTCATCAAATCGTGTCAGAGCATTAAATGAGGCCACTATTCAAAGGGCCAGCTGTAGTGAAGGATCACAAGGGGACACGTGGCATCGATCGAGCCGCATATTACTGCTGAACCGCATACACTCTCGAGCCACATGAGACTGAGAGTCTTCTTTTGAACCGTATAAGACAGCTCCCATATGAGCTGCATGGGCTTCGTATCCGGAGCCACATGGACCATTATTCTGATATTTTCCATGCTTCTACAGGACCCCTTCAAAGTTTTCAATTTGCAAAATTGAAACACCTTGAATAAGAAGCATGGTCCTGTTTATGTCGCATAAGTGTCCCAGCCGCATAGATTTATCTGTCCGCATAGGCTCTTTGCCACGTGTCCTGACCACGTGTGCAAATTTTCATTAAGTGCTCTTGATTCGTTTTTGATTTAACATCGTCTTTTGGGGGAGGATCCCAAGGGTCGATTTTGCCTTGACCGAAGCGTTTTGCCTTTATCTCTTGAGGCGGCGTGTAATCCGAGACATCTGTTTGTTTTTTATGGGTTTCTTTCGCCTATAAATAGGAGTCCTTTAGTCTCTTGGGGGTTTCTTTACCCTCTCTCTTCTGCTCGAATTCCCTGTTGCCGTCTTTGCTCTTCGTCTTCTTCCTTCAACGATCGACAATGGCTCCCAAGAAAGCTGCTGCTGCTACGGGCAAGAAGGCCGCATCATCTTCTGCGGCAGCGAAGGGCAAGAAGGCCGCGTCTTCATCGACTGCGGCGGCGAACATGGCGGCTCCTCCGCCGGCTGGCGTGCCTGCTTTTCACCCCGACGTCCACCCGCCTATTGCTGGTAGGATTCCTTAATATGAACCGTCATGGCTATGCCGCATATTTTATGCGCGAGCCTATATTCCAAAGCATGCTGTGTGTCCGACTCATGCTCGGGCCGCCTGGGGTATGACCCAGGTTCGAGCCACATGACAGTGGTTACATAACTACTTCTTTATCAAGGCCGCAGAAGCTAATCAGGATTTGGACCGTATGAGCTCTTTCAAACTGAGCCGTTTAAGCACATCTCGAACTGAACCGCATAAGCTCATAAACTCATCTTCGCTGGGCCGCATAAGCTTTTTTGCGCCGCATAAGCTTATTCAAATCAGACCATATTTGTCTACACTCCCTTCGAAGCGCATAAATTCCTCTGCACTGAGCCGCATGAGTTCCTTTCAGGCAGAACCGCATAAGCTTATTCGCACTGGACCGCATGGACTCTTTCAAACTGAGCCGCATCAGCTCATTTGGGCTGATCTGTACAAACCTGTCTAAACCGAGCCGCATGAGGCTATACTGAGCCGCATAAACATCATGTAGTTTTGTGTTTCAGCTATCTTTTTTGACTTGTTTCTTTTGCCTTTTCTTCAGTGAATCTGCCCGTGAATCCTGCGGAGGAACTTAAGGTAGGCTCGCGTCAGTTTGCATCGGGCGTTCATCGGGATGACTTAGTTCGTCAAGTGTCCGAACAGCTACTTGTTGATGAACCTTTGGAGCGACTGAATGCTATCAGGGTTCAATCTTTTCAATTCCTTGGTGATATGATAAGCTCCGGGCAGTCTGATGGGAAGTATCTGAAACCGGTCTTCCTCTTTGGGGATGCGTTGGCCATAGAAAACTCCTGAGTGCTGGATGTTTCTGAGAGTTGGAATTTTGACCTGGACGGGATGCCAATTCACATTCCTATCATGAAGCGCCATTTCCCTTTTGAGTGGTTCAATATGATCGTTCTGGACAGGCAGATGCCGGACACCCTCACTCCAACCCGTCCCGGGATGTTTGTCGGTAACATCCGTTATAACAGAGCCACTGGGTCAGTACGCACGGTGAAAGATCCGGCCAGTCGGTCCGTGACGGGGTTAGTTTCGGGTACCTTCATTAATACCCCCGGTCCTAACTTTTCATTCTCCCAGGCTGATACCTTCCTGAGTCAGCTTGCTCGCAAAGGGTCCTATCCTGTTGGCAGGTTGGTACTGCCGAGCTGGTTACACCCCATTCCCCCGTGGGCTAATCTGACCTCATGGATTCTACGGAAGTACGAAGAATTTTTGCGGGGAGTCAACCTTTATGACGCTATCCGGGGTACCAGCCACGGGTTGCCCGTTAATAAGCCACTGTTCATGGCCCTTCTGGAGATGTACAATCACCGGACGGGGACCTTTTTCATCCCTGTTGGAGAATTGGTGCTCGCTCTTTATGAGATGTATGCTGTCTCCAAGCTCCCCTGGGGGGATGAACCTTTCGAAGTGTACACTCCAACGAATGAGGAGCTCCAAGATTTGAATTGACGATTCTCCGGTCTCGTAGCCGTATATCAAGAACTATTATGCCATCATAGCACCTGTCACCGGACGACTATCCAGAAAAATGACAGCTCGGAAGGGGACTCTCCCCATACTAAATCTTGGGTCGTGTACCTTTTCAAATTCAGCGCGGCTGGCCGGGTTACTTCTCGAGATCGTTTAACTCCTAGGGAAGTAGAGGCCTTGGTGTCGACCGCTAGGAGGTCGAAGTCTAAAAGTGATAGGTTCGGGAGCCAGATTGACTCCTTCAGCTACTTTTGTTATGGTACCCGGCGGTTGTCAGAGAAGGCACTCTTAGCCGGGTTTCTAATGGTATGGCTACGCACTTGCGTGGTCTCAGGAGGGGCAGGTTCTATTGAGAGGATCAGCCGCCACTTCATTCTTCCTGCCGTGAAGTTGGCCTTTGGGGTCAGGCTGGCTCTTCTTCCTGCCATGGTGTACAGTATTCAGCATGGTCTTCGCGCCTTCTCGTCCAAGGTCATTGCTCGTGACGTGGCAATAGATTTCGAACGTGTAGAATTACCTTATCATTACTTGCTGGGATGGCTATTGCTGCATTATCAGTCCTTGATGAGGCCTGGGACGGGAGATGGCGTTACAGAAGATGACGTATTTCTTTTCAAGTATCACCACCAACCTTGGGAATGTAGTACCACGCCGGCGTATCGGAGGATGTCGGCGAGGGTGGACGGGTACAATTTCTTCGTGTCCGTTCCTCATTTCACTGATCAAGAGGTGAGGAGTGTTCATGTTGATGGGGTTGGACCTCCTCATTTCTTACCTGAAAAGATGCATTTCTGGCTGCGTAATATTCGTCCGGCGGATCTAGTTTACCGGAATCGCAACTTTGTGTACTTGGAGCCCTACTTGCCTAGTAGGTTTGCCCGTCAATTTGGGTATAGTCAGCTATTCCTCGGGCGCCCCAGTTCTCACCTGGGATTTGAAGGTAACATTCTTGATGGTATTAGGGCATGGAGCTACTATGACACCTGTCATACTCGGACTAGCTTCTTGGTCCCTGCCGCAAACGTGATAGGGGAAATCCTGCATATGGCAGCCCTATATCATGTTACGGCGAACCCTCCTCCCCTCGATTTTGACTCGAGGATTAGCTTCATTGTGGGCACTCGTCTGGCGGAGAAGGCTACGACGTCGAGAGCGAAGAAGAAAGGGACGAATAGAGTTCCTTCGCCCGATTTCGAGTCCTTCGACACAATTGAGGAAGACAACGAGCGGGATGACGGGGACTCCCTTTCTTCGGATGACGAGACAATGGCGGGTCAATCTCCCGTCATGGCAGGTGACATGATGACGGATCAACCGTCGGCTGTATTTGATGAAGCAGTGGACCAGTTACCGTCTGTGTCGGAGGTGGTACGGGTAGATCTACCGCCCGTCATGCCTGGTCCCTCACGTAAGCGAGGCAGGCGTGAGTCCACTGTCGGAGGGGTAATTTTTTCTGTAAAGAAAGCAGCGGTCGGTCCCCGTAGGCTGCTTATTACGGAGAAGGGTGAGGATGTAGACGGCATTCCAGAGGTGGGTCGGAGCCTTCTCTTTGTTATTGTTTTCTTCTTCTCGGGGATATGACTTGATCATTTTTTTCTTTGTAGGTGTCTGACGAACCAGGCTCTCCTGAACCATCTACTGCCCCAGTAGTTAATCCGGCCCTTGCTGCTTTGATTAGCGACATGTGTGCCGCGGTTCTCTTTACGGGGGCTCTCTCAGCGGCGGCCGAGGATTCCTGAGCCGCTGAGGTCCCAGCCCGGGGTGACGAAAGTTTACTTGGGCCCGTCTCCGAGATTGCTGAACTTCAGCAAGACGACGCCATTTTCGGTGCATCTCCTCCTGAGGATGCAAGGGCGGATGAGTCTAATATTCCCGACTCGGAGGCTGTTGGTGAAGAGGTTGTGATGGCTGTAGGCGAACCCCGGCCTCCACACTCCTCCCCTGGTAAGCTGAGCCACATATTGACCACCGAGGGGGCTTATTTGCTCTATCAACATATCCTTCGGGTCAAGTCGATTTATGGTTGCCTTGGCCCTGCAGGTTCTGACCCTTTACCTCCTACCGCGGATGTTTTCGGGGAAGGCCCGATCTGCAGTGATCTGGGTGAAAGGAGCATTTCCTCTCCTTCGTCATCGCATGTTGAGGGACATCCTGCCAGCTCTGGGCAGATGGGGATAGAGTTGGTGCTGGCCCCGGCCTCGTCTTCGGCTGCTTATACGGCTCCGGAGATCGACTTCTCGACTCTGCCGAGCATCCAAATTATGCGGGCCGCTGAAGAGGAATTGGCTGATGTTCAAGCGTCCTTCCATGCAGAGTTAGTTTCTCTTGTAGCAGGAGCGGTAGATTCTGTCGCGTCTTCTTCCGCGCTACCAGCCACACTCCCGTTGACACCGGCTTCCTTGGAGGCTTTGAACGAGGTGACGCAGGATGTGGTTGACAGCTTCTATCGTCACCTAGGGAGGGGTATAAACGCTGCCGTGGAACGGGGGATCCCTTTTTCTCTGTCTCTGCGGGGCGCTCGGGGTCAAATTGACACTCTGAAGGGTCTTCCTGGCGGGGTGGGGTTAGCCGCGTTCCTGGAGCCTAAGCTGACAGAGGTTGACCAGCTTGTGACCCAACTGCTGGCAGTACGGCAGGCTGGCTTGCCTGCTGCGATCGAACGGGAGCGGGGCTTCCTGGTTGCTGCTCGGGACAGGATCAAGCTCGCTCCAGAAACTGTCGGGCCGACTGTGCAGGAGGACCTTGACAAGTTCTCCGTCTCCTATGACCGACTGGGTCGTCGGAGTCAGGCTTGTAGGGCCCGGGAAGAATCTGTCTCTCGTGGAATAGCTGACACGAAGGAGCGGATTCTCGTACTCCAGAATGAGTTGGCCTTCTTAGAGGCAGAGCGGGAGGCTGCTCATGCAGAACAGGAGTCGATTGCTCGAGAGACGGAGAGGGTTTCCCGATCTTCTGTCAACCTGGAGCGGGCCTTCAAGAAGTTTGAGGACAACTGGCAAGCCCATGCTCATCTGGAGGATGCGGCGGTGCTGAACCAGGAGGCAGAGCATCGAGCCAAACAGAGGCTTGAGCGGTCGGTTGCCTTGATAAAGGACCGTCTCATGGCGTTATGTGCTCCAGAGCAGTGATCCGTCCTCTGTCTTCTTTTTTCTTTTCTCTTTTAATTTTTGTAAGGGATGTAATCCCCGCTGATGTAGCCCTTTGATTTTTGAATAAATGAGCATGTTTCAACTCATCTTTTCTTTCTTGTACTTGCGGTATTTATGGAACCGGACTTGCTGGGGGGTTATTTGTGGACCTGTTACCCTAGGTGTACCTTGGCTTTAGGTACGGATAACAAGTTTGGATGTTTGGAGCAGCCATGGCAAAGTGGTCATGGGTGTTCTTGGTGTTGGGGGAAGGATTGTCGTAGAGCAGCTGGGCTCCCGGGGCATGGTAAGATGGTGGATTTATGCTAAGAAGCTCCGCAGGGGATATTCGTGGACCCATTATCCTTGGCGTACCCTGGTCCAGGATACGGATAATGGGATGAAAGGAAACCAATCACATTTGCTCAGAGGTTATGATGACATGGCAAACGTGAAGGTTTTACCGTGAAATCTTCCTGCTCAGAGGTAATGAGAACATGGCAGGAGAGACTTCACGGAAGCTATTTGTAGCGGATATTTTTGGTCAACAGAGGACATTTGTGGTCAACATAGGACATTTGTGGTCAACAGAGGACATTTATGGTCAACAGAAGACATTTGTGGTCAACAGAGGACATTTGTGGACCTATTATCCTTGTCGTACTCTGGTTGTGGGTACAGATAATAGGTTGAAAGAGGACCGGCATACTTGCTCAGAGGTAATATGGACATGACAAATATGACGATTTCTTCGACGGAGCCTTCCCATTCAGAGGTAATGAGGACATGACAGGAGTGGGCTCAATGAAGAGTGGGTACATAGAACGACTCAGAGGTAGGAGAACGTGGAAGTTCTATGCGAGGGGGGCGGTTTGTTTTTGGTAGAAGTGAAGACGACTCAGAGGTAATGAGGACATGGTCGTTTCAAAAATTGGTAGATCGACTACCCTTTTTGTGCACTGGGAGTGCGGGCAGTGGATCATGAGGGAGGATCTCTTCCAGGAAGAAAGTTCAGAGGTACAATCATACGTGACTTACTATCTGAAGGAGTGACCGGGATGTAAGTTCAGAGGCACCAACCGGTACATAACTTGGTAATTTAGAATATTGAGGGAGTGAGAGTTCAGCGGCACCAGCGGGTGCATGGCTCAATAATCTGAAATGTTGTGGGTTCAGTGGTACTAAAGGGTACATGACTCGATGATTTGAAATAGAGTGGATGAGAGTTCAGTGGTACTAAAAGGGTACATGACTCGGTGATCTGGAGAATGATGTTTAAACATAGTATTTCTTCACGAACTTGCCGTTAACGGGCAACATGAGCAAGTCTCCGTTCTGCTTGGCGAGGCGGTAGGCGCCGTTGGAGAACACGGTCTCGATGACAAATGGACCTTCCCATTTTGGCTGGAACTTGCCGACGGTCTTGTGAGTCATGACCATTGGCCTCCGGACTGCCAGCACAAGATCGCCCACTTGGAATGTTCTGATTTTAACCTTCTTGTTGAAGGCTCCGGAGATGCGTGCTTGGTATAGCTCGATCCTTTGCTGAGCTAGGAGGCATTTTTCATCTAAGGCCTCCAACTCTTGTAGTCGACGTCGGTAGTTATCATCCGTTGTCAATTGATAGGTGAGGACGACACGGAGTGAGGGGATTTGAGTCTCCAATGGGAGGACCGCCTCACTCCCATACACCAGGGAGAATGGTGTATTCCCGGTGGCTGTTCGAACTGTGGTACGTTAAGCCCATAAGCATTCGCCGAGCTTTTCGTTCCAGTCACGTTTGTTGGAGGAGACAAACTTTTTGAGGAGTTTGATGATCGTTTTGTTGAATACCTCTGCTAATCCGTTTGCTGCCGGGTTGTATGGTGTCGAAGCGATATTCTGAATGCGGTGCTTATCGCAGAACCGATAGAATACGTGGCTTGCAAACTGCGGACCATTGTCATGGATGATCCTTCGGGGTAATCCGAAGCGGTAGATGACGTGATGCTTAAGGAAGCTGATCACGTTTGCAGTCTTAACTTCTGTGAGTGGGACAGCTTCCGCCCATTTGGAGAAGTAATCAGTGATAGCAAGTATGAAGCGATGTCCTTGGGAGGAAGGTGGGGTGATTGGGCCAATGATAATCATTCCCCATGCTTCGAATGGCCAGGATGCCACTGTCGGATGTAGAAACTCCGATGGTTGGTGAATGAAGTCTGCATAGACTTGGCAAGCTTTGTATTTTTTGGCATAGTCTATCGCGTCTGCCACCATCGTGGGCCAGTAGTAGCCCATTCGGCGAAGGCGATCTTGTAGTTTTGGGCCGGGCTGATGGGCCCCGCAGACACCGTCATGAGCTTCTCGCACGGCTTCTTTAGCTTCTGCGTTCGACAGACACCGGAGTAATAATCCGTCATAGGAACGGCGATACAGCATCTTCGTCTCCGTATCGTAGAAGAACCGGAGAGAACACCGTCTGACAGAAGTAGCTTCCTTTGGGTTCTCAGGGAGGATGTCGTAGACGACGAAGTCGATGAATGGTTGTCTCCAGTCCGGGGCATCATCGATCGTCTGGGCGGAATAACTCGCCACGAATTGCACATTATTCTTAGGATGGACCAGTTCGTGGCCTATCACATCCACTGTTTGACGATCATAGTTTGGAACTGCTGGGGAAGCGACAAGACCAGCTAGGGCATCAGCTTCGATGTTTCGGAGTCTGGGGATATGTTCGATGAAGAACCCCTCGAATGACGAGATGATGTCAATTGCTATTTGGTGATAAGGGATCATGTCTTCGTGGCGGACTTCGTACGAGTCCCGGATCTGATTGACGATTAGTTGGGAATCGCCGTATGCTTCAAGGTATTCTACCCCCAGTTCTCTTGCGAGTTGGAGGCCAATGACGAGAGCGTTATATTCGGCCACATTGTTGGAGCAGGGTTCTGTGAGAGAGTAGGCGCGATTTGTCACCAATCCAGTAGGAGAAATCAATACCACTTCGACCCCAACGACAATGTTTCCCTTGGGTCCGGTTCTTGAAGCGCCATCGAAGAACATTCGCCATATGTTATCGTGGGTGGCTGTATTCGAATCAGCGACCTCATCTGGGATCTCTTCATATATTCTGGATAACTCCGATCCTGGGTGGGCTGCCAAGAAGTCTGCCAGGGCTTGACCCTTGACAGCCTTCTGCGGGACGAAGATCATATGATAGGGGGACAGCAATATTGCCCATGTAGCGAGGCGAGAACTAAGTGCCCCTGGTTTAGTCGTGAGGACTCTGAGAGGGTTGACTCGGGAGATCACATGCATGGTTTGCCCTGTGACGTAGTGCCGAGTCTTTTGAATGGCGAACACCAGGGCGAGGCATTCCTTCTCCACAGCGGTGTATCGGTGTTCTGGCCCAATCATCATTCGGCTGAGGTAATATATGGCCTGTTCGTGGCCTGCATCGTTGTTTTGTGCCAGCAGGGCACCAAGGGAGTGTTCCATTGCTCGTACGTAGAGCAGGAATGGTTTTTCAGGAACCGGGGCCACCAAAATTGGAGGATTTGATAAGTATTCCTTGATGCTGTCGAAAGCACGCTGGCATTCCTCGTCCCATACAAACGAGACTCCTTTCTTCATGTGGTGTATGAATGGTCGGCAGCGTCCGGAGAGGTTAGAAATGAACCTCCTGATGTAAGCTAGCCTTCCTTGGAGGCCTCTAAGTTCGCGGAGATTTTTCGGGGGAGCCATCTCCATGATCGCCTTTGTTTTCTCGGGGTCTACATGTATACCCTGCGCAGTGATGATGAAGCCCAAGAACTTCCCGCTGGATACACCTAAGAACGATTTCGTAGGGTTCATCTTCAGATTGTGGGCTCGCATCAGGTCGAATACCGTCCTCAGGTCCTGAAGATGGTCTTCCTTATGGCGACTCTTGACGGCGATGTCGTCGACGTAGCATTCCACCGTCTTGCACAAATGTTCTCTGAAAATGATACGCATGGCTCGCTGATATGTAGCGCCTGCATTCTTTAGACCGAATGGCATGACTGTGTAGCAATACGTGCCAATCGGTGTTCGGAATGATGTGTGCTTTTCGTCATCGGGAGACATCTTGATTTGATTGTACCCCGAGAATCCATCCATGAATGACATACGTTCAAAGCCGCATGTGTTATCGATCATGATGTCTGTGATAGGGAGGGAGAATTCATCTTTGGGGCACGCCTCGTTCAGGTTGCGGAAGTCGATGCAGATTCGAATCTTCCCATTCTTCTTGAGGACGGGTACTATGTTGGCGACCCAGTCTGGATGTTACTCTTCACAAATGAAGCCGCTGGCTATCAGTTTGTTGACCTCGGCTTCGATCGCATCCATGATGCCCGGGCGGAAGCGTCGCTGTTGCTGCTTGACTGGCTTTGCATCCGGCCGTATATTGAGTTTGTGGAGAGCAATGTCAGGATTAACCCCGACATGTCTTCATAGCTTCAGGCGAACACATCAATGTACTCTCTGACAAGTTCTAGCAGCGACTCCCGTTCTTCGTCAGTTAGGCTCTTACTGATGAAAATCGATTTTGGAGAAGATTTGCTGCCGAGATCCACCTGTACGACCTCATCTTCAGTAGGAGGTTCTCTCAGTTCGAACCGCTTTTCCCATTGTGCGTCCAATTGTTGGGCCCATGGCTCAAGCTCGAGGATTTCGGGGATATCTTCGTCTTCCTCGTAAGCGTCGGTGAATGCCATGTTGACTGACATGACTTGTCTGAATACATCTCCGATGCTGGTATCTGAGTCGAAAGTTGGTGATCCGGTTGAATGTGACTGCTAGTCGCATTCTTCGTCTGAGCTTTCAGGGGTCGTAGTAGGCGTTACATACCCTAAACCGTATCGAGTTTTGTTATAGTAGTTCTGTGGTTTGCCCGTCGGGGCTGGTGACTTCAAAGATAATCGTCGTCCAGTGCCGTAGTTCAACCCTGGCGTCGTCTCTAGATCATACCCCTGTTTCTGCATGAGATATTTGGATTGAGGGCTATAGAGATACAGAGGCAGTCTTCCAGCATCTGACCCGAGGTCGACTTCTTCTATGGCGAGGGGATGCGGGTTATTTGTCCGGCCGAAGATGATTGGGTGGTCTCCTCCCTCGATTATTCGGTAAGCGTCTTCTACTGGAGTAAGTTGGATAGCGATGTACACATTTGTCACCTGTGTGTGTAGGTGAGTACCTATACCGTGTTCCATAGCATACATTATACATAGCTTATTGAGCTCGGTGTAGTTCAAAGATAACCCTTTATTGATGAAGTAAGGTATCTTTTCTAGAGGGATTACATCATCTGCGGAGGGAACATCAGTGTGGGCAGCCACATACTTGGCTAGCTCTGGTTCCTCTTCGGCTACCCCCTGTGTGAATGAAGATTGAGAGGGCGTCCTAGTCAGCTTGATCTTCAGAGGTTCAACTGACGGAGCGGAGCGTGGGGTTGTCGGTAGACTAGCAACCCCCAGTCTGGCACTCGATGTGGAGCAAGGAGTGGCTGGTTTGCTAGAAGAGTCAGACCTTGTATCGGGATGATAACCTTTCTTGGGAAGGCGTATTGTCAGTGGCCTATCGGGAGTTTCTCCGCTTGGGGTTGAACGACTCTTGGCAGTCTGATGGTAAGTGGCCCCGTTGTGGGTCTCGGCACCTGACTGGACCTTGGCAGCCGGATTCTCAACTGCTCTTCCTGTGCCGAGAGGCTGATTGCGTCCTTACGCAGAGTGGCCGTGAGGGGTACGAAATTGCCTGGTTTGCGAGCCTGGAGGTGGATCGTCAGAGGTTCTTCTGATCCTGTGGCCGTCTGGGTATGAGCTTGCACATCTTCTTCGGCCAGGTGCTTCTTCGATTTTTCGTACAGACAGGAGTCTGAGTAATAAGATTTAACCCCCTTGAAGGGATCGATATCAGCAAATTCCGTCCTCACGAAGCCATGCTTATCGACATATTTGAAACATTGGTGCAACGTGGAAGGCACGATCATGTAATCGTGTATCAAAGGCCGCCCCAAAAGGATGTTGTAAGAAGTGTCGGCGTCTATGACGTAGCAGGTGACTTCTGATTGGAGATCGCCAATCTGGCATTTCAGACGGATCTTTCCGATTGGGTAGCTCCTGCCCGAATTGAAACTGCTAATGGCGGTGCTTGTAGGCGTCAGGCGATGCATCGGAATGCGAAGATGATGTAGCAGACCCTTTGGAATGATGCTTATGGAAGACCCAGGATCAATATGCATTCAGTCCACCTTTACGTCGCCAATGTATCCGGTGTAGTATAACGGGCGATCGTGTAGGTTAGTTTTGATGAGCATATCCTACGGAGAGAAGACGATATTGGGCATCGCTCCCGTACGCGCACTATCTTGGGGATCTACAGGTTGATTATCTCCCGTGAGGTTGACCTGAGCCAAGTATGCGTCGGCGTTTTGGAGCGCATCACTCAAAGCTATGCGGACATCCTTTGAGAGCCTTAGGAGTTCATATAAGGACAATTTGGCTGGTGTATTGGCCAATTGTGCCAAGATGTCGAAGTTGTAGGGCCTCTCCAGCCCCTGAGGTGTCTCCTTTCGGAGGGATTTATCGAAACGAGTCTCCTTCGGCTTAGGCTTGTCGGTCGTCAAAGGCTGAGCCGGTCCCGGAGTGTCAGTAGAAGTGGGCGGATGATCATCAGTCGGGTTTTCAGCCACGGGCTGAGATTGTGCTCCAGATCGAGTAACAACGGTCGTGACTTCTTCTTTATTTGCCGAGACGGTGCGGCAGGATCTGACTTTTCCACTTCTCTTCTTCGTTGTGGGTTGAGTCACCTTGTGGACCAAGTCCGGATGGACCCACATAATTTCTCCTCGTGATGTAGTGAGAGGTACAAGATTGGCAGCTTGATCTCAAGCAGGCGAAAGATTAGCAATTTCTATCGTTGCCAGAGGGATGGGTATAACACCGTCTTGAGTCTCTGTTGGCGGGAAGCTACCGAATTGTACGGATACCATGTTGGCTGCTACGGTTACCTCCTCGTTCGAATCGATAAGGTTTTGGATGTACCGTTTCAGTTGGTAGCAGTTGTGTGTAGTATGGTGGACGTAACGGTAGTAATGGCAGAATTTTGGGTTCTCCAAGTCAGCCGGCCGAGGATCCCATCTTGGCAGAGGGAGCTGAATTCTATCTCCTTGTATGAGCATGTCCAAGATAGGCTTGACGTGGCCGTCCTCAAAAGAGTAAGTGATTTGAGGCCATTATTTGTCTGTTGGTTGTGACTCGGGCTTCTGGGCCGTGTCGGCCACCATAGCCTGCTTGCCTCTGTTGTCCCGATTGTTGGAGGGGCTACCCCCATTGTCGGTGTTGGTGCTGGGACGCTTGCCCTTGTTCTCTCTCTCTGAGATATGCAACCCCAGCTGGCGGGCCTTCTTCAATCGTTCTTCGGCACTTGTAGCACTGATGATAAAAGCCTTCCAGTCCTTGAATTGACTTTCGCCCATCCAGAGACTAATTGTTGGGAGTTGTCTCTTTTGGCAAATTTCAATCAGGGAAGAATCCGGATTGCCAGATGGTAACTTCATTGCGGTTTGGCGAAACCGCTCAATGTAATTCCTCGTCAGCTCTTTCTCTCCTTGGATGACGTCCATGAGGGTAGACATTGTGACGTCCTGTCCTACCTCGTAGAACCTCTCCAAGAACAAGCGTTTGAAGCCAGCGAAGGAGTGGATGCAATTATCTGGCAGGTTGCGGTACCAGTCGAAGGCGACTCCTTCCAATGCCCCGATGAATAACCGTGTGAGGATAGCGTCATCATGGGGCAGATGGTCGGTGGTGACCTCGAAGTAAGTGATATATCGACTTGCTGAGGTCTTGCCATCATAGGGGTTGATATTGAACGGCTTATATCTTGGTGGGAATGGAACATCCCTCCATTCAGCCGGATATGGTTGCCGAATTCTGAAGTCTTGAGAGTTTTCTCGGGCGTGGAACATGGCTCGGAGCTCTTGAACTTCTCTCCTTACTTCTCGGGTCTCATCTGTCGCAGTCGGAGCTGTTACTTCGGGAGGATTATTGCCCAGGTTCGGTGCCGCCGAATTTGAATCTACGTTGACTGGGGGACCCGCACTTGTCTGGCCAGGTGTCACTCCCTGCAGAGTAGGAAGCGCCGCTTTGATCTCGTCTACAGACTTGACCAAGGCGTGCAGTATGGCCTCCAAAGTGTCGATGCGTTGGCGATCATTAGAGCCCCCTTGATTGTTGTCTGTCATGAATACCGTCCTTACGTGAGGAGTGACGGAAGGGACAGTGGAGGGTGCGCCCTCCGAATCGTACCTATGCATCGAGAAATCATCGGGGTAGGTGAGAATATCCTCTTCGGGTTCGGATTCAGAAGGAACAGTACCCCCAGCTTCGGAGCTTGCTTCATCTTGAAAGTCATGGATGTCCTCGGGGACATCAGCATCTGTTGGAAGAGTTGTTTCTCCGGGCTCGTCTCCTTGAAACATCGGATTGTTGTGGATGTTCGGAGGAGTACTACCCCCAGCTCCCTCGACCCTCAGCGGTACGGACGATGAATCTCCCATTGCAGCAGATTTTGTCTTCGAACGGGTGTGTTGGTATACTCCGGTGGAGGGCAACCGTTTAGCTGACAATTTCTTAGCTGTAGTGGTTGATATTTTTGGGCTGGAGATGCTTGTCTTCTTCCCTTTTCCCTCGGCGGGGACTTTCTACGCGGAATTGCAGGAGGCAATAGGAGGTGCTTCGTCCTCCAAGCTCGGATGCTGTAATCTTTGAAAGACGGACGGCCGATCTTCCGTCACTGTCGTGTTGTTGCAGCAGCAGTTGACGATGATCTGGGTGCAGTGACGTCCATGTGAGGACTCTTTGCACACCGAGGCCCCTTCTCTTTCCTTACGTTTGTGGAGGACAGCCTCACGCAGGTCAGAGGAACCACTTTGTCCGTTTACCGCTGGGGACTGGACTTGAGCGGTTCGATACAACTTCCCTTCAGAGGCCCGCATGATAATCAGCGGGACGCCCCGATAGTCAGAGGTTGGGGCAGCTGCCTGGGCTTGATGAGCCCGCGCTGCCCTGGACTTCTTCTTCTTAGAACCTGTGAGTTCATAATAAGAAGAGTCCAAGTTGAATACCACAGAGTCTAGAGAATCATCAGGGTTCGGACCGTACGAGAGACGGTCGAAAACTGATCGAGAGGAGCATGGAGCGGATGTTATACGGCTGGGATTGGAAACCGTGCAGGCTGTCTGCATGCGGTTGTTTTCTGTCGTCGGCTGAGTTCTTGTGCGGCTAGGAGTCACGACCGTACAGGCTGGCCACATGCGGTTGGCATCTGTGGCCGCATGGGTTTTCTGCAAACGATTGACTTTGATAGCCACATGAGTCTCATCCATGCGGTTGGCAACTGTAGCCGCATAAGTCATGCGGCTGACAGATGTGGCCGTATGCATATTCGTCATGCGGTTGGCGGATGTAGCCGCATGGGCTTTCTCCCTGTGGCTAATACTCTTCTGCGGCTCGGATCGCGTAGAGTTCCTCTTTGCCCCTGCAAGTCCAGCATCATAGTGTTTTTTTCTGCCGGACTTGGGGACAGCAGAGTTGTCTACGGTTTGAAGTGGGGCCGCAGGAGAGTCCTTCTCGCCGTTTTGAGCAACAGAGGGTGTCTCATCGAAGACTTGAGGAGGAGCAAATGATTTTGGCCTCCACTCTTTGCGAGCCTTCGTGGTGCGGGTGCGCTTCTGGATCGGGCCAGCGCTGCCTTCAGAGAGCATCTCTTCGAACGCCTGTTGGTCGAAGCGGACGACCATCTTCTGTTGTGTGGAGCCAAGTTTGGCTGTATCCGATTGCGTCACCAACTCCTCAGCCGTGGAGAAGTTAGTCCCCAGCAGAGTCGCCATCGTGTTTGCCATTGATTGTAAAAGCACCGAACAATTATCGGAGGACTGAACTTAGACTCACAATACAAACTCGCTCGTACAAAGAAAGCCTAGGGACGAAAACCTAGGTACAGGCAACATCCGAGAAGGTAACTAGCGAAACTCGCTCGTATAAGACAGCTCCCATATGAGCCGCATGGGCTTCGTATCCGGAGCCGCATGGACCATTATTCTGATATTTTCCATGCTTCTACAGGCAACATCCGAGAAGGTAACTAGCGAAACTCTCGATGACTTTACTTTTGGTGAACTTGGCGATGCATTTAATGATTTACTAAATTACCACAAGAAAGTCATTAGTAAATATAAGCATGCCAAGAAGAAAATCAAAGACTGTGAAATAGAGATTCAAAATCTTTCTTCTTTACTTGATAATGTTAGAGACACTCCATCCACGGAAGTCACTGATGAGGTGTCCAAGCTTAAGTTAAGCCTACATGATGCCGAAGCACTTATTGAAAAACAAATACGTGAAATCTCAGCACTCAACAAAGAGCTTGCTGAAGAAAAGAACAAACACAAGGTCTCTATTGCTAAGATTGATGGTTTAAATGCTAAGTGTAATGAACTACATGCTGCCTCTAAGAAATTAGAGATTAGATTGGAAAAACAGGTTGCTCAACCTCAAACCCAATCATATAGTCACAAAACACACACAAAACACAATACCACTCACAATAGTAAAATATATCACTTACATACAACACGTAACCATGCATATATGTACACGTACTCCCATGCAGCACACAAACCACATGCACATAGACATCATTCTCAATATACTCATAACTATTATCTTGCCAACTATCATCATGCTGCACATAGACATAACCATCATCCTGCTGCTACATATAGTCACTATTCTACTGTTCCACACAACTATCACCATGTTGCATATAGACATCACTATCAACCTGCTTCCAACACAAATAGGCATGCTACTTGCACATACTGTGGATTACATGGTCATATCTCACCACAGTGTAGAATTAGGAAATTAGTTGATATCAATCTATATGCATGGGTACCGAAGACTAACATTTTAGGACCTACAAGAACTTGGGTACCAAAGGTCACATCTACTCGTGATGTAGGTGGACCTTCCTTCCTCAACTAAAAGCAAGTGGATTCTCGATAGTGGATGCTCGCGACATATGACGGGAAACGTAAATCTTTTCGCATTACTATCGACGAAGAGGGAAGGGTATGTATCCTTCGATAACAATTTAAAGGACTACATCATAAGTAATGGTACTATTGGTTATCCTCCTTCTCCTGTAATAAATGATGTTTGCCTAGTAGCCGAGTTAAAGCATAACCTGCTCAGCATAAGTCATCTTGTTGATCATGGATATGATATTAACTTTGGACAAAATAAATGCATTATTTATGATAGGTCAATGGGAGACATTGTTTTTAAAGGGATAAGAGAAGATAACATCTATATTTTCTATCTATCTAGAAATACTAACAGTGCAGGAAGATGCCTCTACGCCCACAAGGATGAGAGACTGTTGTGGCACCAGCGTCTTGGTCATGACAATATGCATACTATATCCAGGCTATCAACAAAGAAGCTAGTAAGAGGTCTGCCCGACATCACATTCAAGAAGGATATGGTATGTGCCGAATGTGAACTGAATAAGGCAACCAAATCTTCATTTCATTCCATAAATACTGTAAGTACTACTAGACCCTTGCAATTACTGTACATGAACTTATTTGGTCCCAGTAGAGTAGCCAGCCTTGGTGGAAAATTCTATGCTTTTGTTATAGTAGATGATTTTTCTAGATTCACTTGGGTTTTCTTTCTTTCATACAAAAGCGATGCGATTTCAGTTTTCAAAATATTTGCAAAAAAAGGTCCAAAACAAAAAAGGCTATATGATTACTCGAATCCGAAGTGATCATGGAGGCGAATTCGAAAATTCCGATTTTGAAAAGTTTTTTGAAACAAATGGTCTTGATCATGAGTTTTCTTGTCCTCGAACTCTGCAACAAAATGGTGTTATGGAGCAGAAGAAGGACTCTTGGCGATATGGCTAGAGTCATATTGAATAAATTGTCACTTCTGAAATATTTTTGGGCTGAAGCTATCAGTACAGCATGCCATATTTTAAATAGGGTGCTTATTCGACCTATTTCGAAGAGACTCCCTATGAGCTTTGGTTTGGTAGGACTCCAAATGTTTTATATTTTAGAGTGTTTGGTTATCGTTGTTTTATCCTAAATACCAAAGACAACTTGGGCAAATTTGATGCCAAAGCTGACGATGGTATTTTTCTTGGTTATACTGCCAAGAGCAAGGGATATAAAGTGTTCAACAAACGCTCAATGATTATAGAAGAGTCTACTAATGTGACTTTTGATGAGAAAAATAGTGCAGCAGCTATTTCCGACGATGATGTTAAGCCATCAACTTCTACGCCGATGAATACCACCTCTGAAACCAACTCTCTGGAGGGCTTGCCGAAGAAGTTCGCATTCAAGCCATCACACCCAGAAAACTTGGTAATAGGTGAGGTATCACATGGATTAAGTACTCGATCATCGTTAAGAGATTCCATTGCTAGCACTGCTTTCATATCACAAATTGAGCCTAAAACTGTTTTAGAAGCTTTTAATGATGAGTTTTGGATTTTAGCTATGCAAGAAGAACTCAACCAATTCGAGAGAAGCCAGGTCTGGGAACTTGTTCCTAAACCAGCTAACCATTCGATTATTGGTACTAAATGGGTCTTTCGTAACAAAGTAAATGAAGATGGTTTAGTCACTCGCAACAAAGCTTGTCTAGTAACTCAAGGATACAACCAAGAGGAAGGTATCGACTACGATGAGCAGCAGTTGCACGTGTGACCCTGTTGGTGTCTTCACAAATCAGCTCTCTCTCTCTCTCTCGACGGGTAGCTTGGAGCTCAGTCTCCAGGGATGCCAGCTTAGCCTGGAGTTGCAGGATCTGCTCATTGGTTTTGGCAATCGCACAGGTCATCGTCTCCTCCCGAGTCAAGCAATCCTCCCCCTTACGACTTAACTTGTCGTACTTTAGAGACAGTTTTTGAAGGTCTTTCTCTAAAGCAGGTTTGGTCGTCTCCCGTACGCCCTTCACCTCCTCCAAGGTCATTAGGAAGAACGCATTCTCCTGGTCCACCGCAAGGGACATGTCAACTTGCCGTAGTTTCTACAGTTGGGCCAGGCGCTGGTCAGCCTCTACCAGTTTATGCTCAAGAAAATCAGCCATCCCATCTCTACCCGGGAACGTCCTCAACAGTTCAACTTGGTTGCGGGCACAATAACAGGCCACGGCAAATGATGTTCCTCTTCGTAAAACAGCATCGACCCCCCATCTTAAGTGGCGGTAAAAGCTCTCAATTATATCCTTTGACGATTCGTCTATATTCTCCAAAGAAGAGGGCGTAAAAGTAATAGCAGACGAGAGAGCTGAAGGTATTTGGGAAGGCGGCGCATCAGAGCTTGACGACCCTGTCAAAAGGGAAGCAAACTTCGAGCGATAAGATTTTCGCGCAGCAGTAATTTTTTCCTCTGCGGCACGAAGGAGCTGGAGACTCGGCAACTCGGAGAACTCGATTTCCGGGGAAGGGGCAGCATCAACCGACCTGCGTCTACTAATGAGGGCGTAGGAAACACAACCTCTGTGACCGGCATCTCCATGACGCACACCGCCGTACTCAATTCGGTGGAGGGCCCATTGACTTGAGCCGGAAGGGGAGGAGATACACTGCTTCTGTGTATAAGGTCAACCCCAGTGTCCTCTTCTATCCCTTCCTCCATGACCATATCTGCCATCGGCAGTGAGGAGGCAGGCCATATAGATCCAGAACAACCAACAATCAGCTTGACTCGAAGGATATGGAGTTTGAGCAAAAAAATCTCCTCATTGGTAAGAATATGACATAGCTTACCAGGGGAGGGCGGCAGAGACTATGGCTCATTAGAGTAATCATAGCTCCTTCTGCTACCCCCACAACCTCTGTGACCTCAACGGTAGTACTCAAGCGGTCTATGTCTGTCACCCCAGCTCCAGTCGCTCCGAAAAGTGACGTAGCTGTATCAGCGCCCATCTGTTGAGACCCTGTAATCTCAAGATCAGGTCCCGCAAGGCTGGCACCTTCTCTGACTAGGATGTCTGTAGTCGACACCAGAGGGAGAACCTCATGGGCAATATCGGATTACGGAGGGTTTATTCCCTCCGATGCCTGCAAAGAGGGACATTCAGATAATTTCCCAAGAGTAACACTGGGGTTGGTCATGAAAGAGCTTACCCTCGAGTTGGTTTCGACATCACTGCCCCCTTCCTCGACGACAGGCCCACGGACCTTAATCGTGACCCGCTTCTTAGAACGAGGCCTGTCGGTAATGGAGGGACCATGTCTGTTCTGCTTACGCAAAGGACTTGGTGCAGGAGAGGGTGAGCGCGCCGCCAGAGGAGTTACAGGGAGCAGCGGATCATCAGAGTCATTCTCCGCCTTCGTACTAGTTGAACCAGAGTCGGAAGCCTTCATCTTCTCCCTCCTTATCCTCTTGCGAGACTTCCTGTGTCGTTCCTCCAGTTTAGTGCCAGTAATAAAACTGGTATTTAGATCAAAGCTGCTGGGGGGCCCATTCACAGATATATGGTAAAGACACGCCATGTATAAAATATGCTCGGAAGTCTTAGCGTCCGGCAGGTAGAAGTTGGCCTGGGTGTGGATCGCATAGTAGTAATGTCAGGCCCGAATGCCATCCAGGACGCTGTCTTCAAAACCCAGGTAGGGACTAGGGTTGTCCAAAAATAATTGACTATACCCTAATTGTCGAGAGTATCGGCTGGGTAAGTAAGGCTCTAGAAAAGCGATATTGCGGTTGTGGTACACTAGATGTGAAGGGCAGATATTCTGCAACCAGTAGAATATCTTCTCAGGCAGGATCTGAGAAGCAACAGCGTTGTCATGATACATGCGGCCTATTTCTTCGTCGATAAAAGACGGGACCGACACAAAAAGGAAATATTTGTCCAGCAGTGCGAGCGCAGCTCGGCAGTCGGGTACAATAGTGTAGGTCCAAGGCATGTCTCGATACTGATAGATAAAGGCATCGCCACTCGTCGCGTTACCCTCGGGGCCAGGCTGCATCAAAGAGGGGCAGTGCATCAACAGCCATCCTATCAGATAATGGTAAGATAGCTCAATCCGGTTGAAGGCCTTCGTGGTTTCATAATTAATGACTTTCGTCGTAAAAGTACAAAGACCTCGATGAATGCTGCACACCATAGCTGGGAGTAGATCCAGCCTGCCTCCGAAAACCAGCTTGACTGCAGGAAGGATCAGATTACGGCTGATTCTCTCAATAGAATCGGAGCCCCCTAAAACCACACAGGTCCTCAGCCATTGTAGGTCCTAAAAAATCAAGTTGCATCAATCAACAAAGTCAAAAATTCAAGATATTCATCATTTTGATGAGTTGCGCAGACAACAGATTGTGCAGACATCACTTTGCGCAGGCTGGTTTGCGCATGTTCCCAACTGCGCAGGCTGACGTGGCAGAAGTCATCATTGACTGAATTAAATCAGATCTTCCTGACAGCTGACAACACGAATAACGAGGAGGCTGTTCGTTTTTGACGCCGCACAGTGCTCGAGGGCGGCTGACAGGTGGCAGCGCAATCCGTGTTTGCGCAAACCACTCAAGCGCAATCCGTGTTTGCGCAAACCATTTCTGCGCAGTTCATTTTGCATATTCTACCAATATAACTGACCAATTACATGTGGCATTCATGCCATCAATTGCTCATTACGTGGCAACTGTCTATGCACGATCATGTGCATTTCAATCAAATGATGCCATGTGTCCCAGATAGTTGGACCACGATCCAATAACTGCTTGCGCAATCCAGTGCTGCGCAAACCAGTTGCTGCGTAAATCAGCTTGCGCAGTCCAAAATAACTGAAAGTTAGTTATTTTTAGAACTCTATAAATAGAGTTTTAAGTCTTCATTTCAAGGGGGATCAAGATCAGAGATCAGAAATCAGAGAGTTCAGGAGTTCTTGCCAAAGTGCTGCTGCATTCTTTCGAGACTTTTGTCTTCAACTTCAGAGGCTTTTGCCTTCAGTTTCCAGAGTTGTTTTCAACTTCAAAGCCTTCGTCTTCACAGTTCACATCGTCTAAGGGATAAAGTAATCGTCATCAAGATTGGATTCCTATAGTTGTAATTTTCCCAGAATTCTTGTAATCTTTATTACAGTTTGTATCAATAAAGTTTTATACTTTTGTTTTTGCAAACAAAGTGGCGACCCTGCTGGGGACAACTTTCTCCTCCGACGAGGAAGTAGCAACTCAATATGACGTAGCGTCTATCGGGAAGACGCAGAAGACGCTGGTTGTTAAGGTCAACCAGACAGCCTACGAGGCGATGCTCAACTCCAAAACCACTCCCCGTACTGTAGCCACTTCTGCTAAGAGCAAAGTGCGCTCAGTTTGGGTCTCCAAATCTGCACAATCTGGCAGTTTTGCCACCAAGGATGCTGTACCAATTGCTGCACAATCTGCTAGTCAGACTGCTGTACAAACTGCTATGCCAACTGTTGCACAGTCTGTCTCAGCAACTGCTGCACAATCTGTTGCAGTCAAGGCTGCACAATCTGTTGCAACTGTTGCACAGGCTACTTCATATGCTGCCTTGTCAAAATAGAAGACTCCTATGACTCTGGCGCAATTGGCAGTGGCTTTTCCTGCGCAAAATAGCACTCTTGTAACTAAGGTGCATCCCAAGCACTCTAAGACAAGAACTCCTGATGCACTTCCTACCAAAGCTTCTTATGCACAAATGACTAGTGCACCTTCTACCCATGCGCAAACCAAGTCTGCGCAATCCAAGAAAAACAGCCTTTTGGCTAAATTTCCTTCTTTTTACAATAAAAGAAGAGATTCTACTCCTCTTCCCAAACACCCTATTGCCCCTGTGCAATCCACTGAGGGTAGTCCTTTGACTATTCCTCCTTCTCTTCAAAGCAAAGGAAAAGGTCCATTGGTCTTTTCTCAAACTTCCTTGTCTCATGACTTGGAAGATAACAGAGGGAAACGCTCTTTAGCTAACCCTTCATCTCAAAACAAAGGAAAAGGCCCTTTAGTCTTTTCCCAGTCTTCTTCAGTCTTTACTGAAGAAGATCCATCTCAATATGTCTCGGCTCCAATCAATTCAAGAACTCTGGCAAACAAGGATAACAAGAGTACTTGTACTAATCAAAGAGGTATTCTGCCTACTCCGATAGCAGAATTCCAGGACCTCCCGACTCTCCAAATTTGTCGTTCCAGACAGGGAAAACTGTTAGTGTCTCAAACAGAAACTCCTGGGGGTGAATTTGCTGACCTCAGAACTTATCTTAATCGACCCACTTCGGTAAAACGCAAACAGCCAATGCCGAAGGTTAAACATCATCAGAAACAAATCTCCAAAGTCAGAAATCTCGACACTTATGCCAATGAAGTGAGTACTTCCCTGTATACTCAAGGGACTAAACATTTAAAGAATCGGAATCATGTTCCAAATGTTATCAAAGAACAGATCCCTCGAAACTTTCCTCATCCTGTTGTAGATCTTCGAGAACATCTAAGACAAAAATAGGATAATGTCTCAATATCTCCATCTCAACCATCTGATCATCACTGTAATCATAAAGTCATCATCCAATACCGTTGTCAAACGACAAAACGATCTGTCTTCGATCGTTTAACTTTTGCTAAATCTGAACCTATGTCAGAAGAAGACGAAGTTTTGTATGCTTCTGTTAACATGACTCCCGAGACACTGGGGGTAAAAGATGCTCTAAGCATGGTAGACTCTGTAAGCCAAGCCAACGGTATTTGGAATTACTTCAAGAATCTTCTGAAGGAGTATTTCAACATACCCGTTCCCGAAGCCGAGATACAATCGGTCAAAGAAATCTTCCTCAAAATCCTTCAAGTCATCTCCCTATTTCCCAGTCAGGAGATGATTCGTTTTCTGATTATGATGCATACAGTGAAAGTTCTGAACAAACAGTATCTTCCACTGTGCCGAGAGAAGTGATGGCTTATGTTGTCACCGATGATCCAGATGCTTCAACCTCCACAAATCAGGAACAACGAATTGCTGCACTCGAAGACAAATTAAAAACTATGGCTGAGATGGTTGCTAGTATGCATTCCATCATTGTAGCACAGCATGTTACACCACCAACTGTACCTATTACTAGTCCAGAGATCATAGCGTCTTCAATACCTGCCAATACTGGGCTGGGGGTAGTGCCTCCTCAAATACCTCCTGTACAAGTGCAAGTACAAACTACGCCTAGTCATTCAGGAGCTGGGGGTAGTGCTTACAACGCTGTTCCTCCTCCTACCACTACAACTCAACCTGCTCCTTCTTCTTCATCAGAAGATGCCAATGAAGCTGTCAAACTCTTACGAACCCAATTTGAAGCATTTAAAGAGAAAGACAATCTACAAAGGTTGGGGATTAAACAGCCCTATCCGGTTGAATGAAAGGACATCCCGTTTCCCCCAAAGTATAAAATCCCTACAATTTCTCTGTTCGATGGCAGTACTTCCCCGAGTCAATTCATCAATCATTTTGAGGTAATGACTGTTCAACTTCAGCCAAATGACGCTCTTCTTACCAGAGTGTTCGTCGGTTGTTTAGCCGGCGTAGCATACGACTGGTACAGAAGTTTGCCCGATGGTTGCATCATATCCTTTTCAGGTCTTAAACAAATCTTTCTGGAACGGTTCTATGAAGGATTTAATGATATGACTATGTCAGCTCTCAACAAAATCAAACAAAAACATAATAAAACTGCTGAGAGCTTTATTGAACGGTTCCGCCGTGAAGCTTTGAAAATGCCTCCAGGGACTCCAGCTGCTGTCACTATTGATACTTGTAAGGCAAATCTTTTGCCTATTATCAGTATGTGGACGGGATCAACCCAATTCCAAGATTGGCCCTCATTCATCGTCAACGCCAAAGCTGCTGAAGTAAGTGCCGACAAGTTCAAACAATTGGGGGTACAAATGTCTAACCCTGATCGCGATGAGCATCAGAATTCAGGTGGTGGCAATCGCCAGAACAATCGCAAAGCGAAAGAGACTTTGAACATTAACTTGAACAAAAATAAAGAATCTTTGGCTGTCAATGTAGCCCCACCTACATCTACTCCTACTCCTTCTGCACCTCCACCGAGGGAACCTCGTCCAAAGGTGGAATATTCTTTTGACGAAAATGACACTGCAAGTATCTTTGAGTGTTTACTCAAAAGCAATAAAATTCAACTCCCTGATCCAAAGAAACCTGATGAAGTCAATAAAACTGATCATCCCAAGTATTGTGTCTATCACCGATTCATTGGACATCCTACTTGAGCATGCTATGTGCTCAAAGGTAAGATTCAAGAGCTTGTCAATGCAGGTGTAGTCA
The DNA here is from genome assembly GCA_029216955.1 of Iris pallida. Taxonomy (NCBI): domain Eukaryota; kingdom Viridiplantae; phylum Streptophyta; class Magnoliopsida; order Asparagales; family Iridaceae; genus Iris; species Iris pallida. The sequence continues at coordinate 12,141,612 of JANAVB010020198.1, read as the reverse complement.
CTTTGCAACAAGATGAGAAGACTGTTACGGCAAATATGGTTTCAGTCCAATTTGGAGAATTCCCTCCGCAGATAATACAGCATGGTGTCATTCCGATTCCTAAAGCAACCCTTGAGATTGAGAATCTCCCGCTTCCATCCAATGAAGGTCTTATTCCCTTGTCTCTTGACAATGGTGAAATTATGTGGATCCATCCTGATCTTGCTCCAGAATTTGAGATATCTTCCAAGAAGAAAACTCGTTCTAAAGGCAAAACCAAAATCTGCAACATGGTATCTTTCGATCCCATTGTTGACGAAGAGATTCTGTTAGGCACCAGATCAGGAAAAGCTTATTTGAAAGATCATTCTGAAGGTCAAAGGGATCCTGCTACTTCTTCCGAACCTACTCCGGCACAACCCGCATCTACTGAAGAGGTCCCTTCTACATCTTCACCAGTTGTAGTATCAATTCCTCCTAAGCCAACAATGGCTGACAAAGGCAAGCAACAAGTTCGATTTGACAAACCTCTAAAGAAGTCATCTCCTACTGGGCTTGAGAAGCCTTACAACTTTGATATATTGGCTCAATTAGCCAATACACCAGCCAGGCTGTCAATCTTTGAACTCTTGCGTCTTTCCAAAGAGACACGAGAAACTCTAAGTGAAGCTCTGATGCAGGCTAAAACTTGCTTAACTCTTCTCAAGAAGCCAGAATCAGAATCAGTCTCTTGTCATCACAGTCATAGTGTCTTGGAACTGATCCCAAATATTACCTTCACTCAGGATGATATGCTAATGGAAGATAATAGACATGATCGTCCTCTTTATTATACAGGATATGTAGATTCAATGAAGGTTGATCGTATCCTGATAAATCCAGGGTCTGCACTTAGTATTATGCCAAAGACAATGCTAGATGCATTGAAGATACCAGTGCATAGTCTTTCAACCACGATTACTACTATTCTGGGATTTAATCAAGGAAAGAGTGAACCTTTGGGCAAGATCCGTCTAAAACTCCAAATAGGCAATCTTCGCACAAAGGTGACCTTTTATATCATTGACAATCATGGTTGTTCTTATAATGCTCTCCTGGGAAGGCCATTCCTCCATGAACACAATGTCGTTCCATCAACTCTTCATCAATGCTTTAAATACGTTGATGACAAAGGACAAGTTCATAAGGAAGTTGCGGATCTTTATCCTTTCAAGGGTGTTGAAGCTTATTGCAATGATGCTCGTATGTACAAGGATGAATTTATGAAGGTAGTATTGGCTATGGATACTGAAGAAGATCAAAAAGCAGTACCTCAAGACACTCTTATCATACCTGTTAAGGGGCGAGTTTCTCATCCTCAATCTTCCAAGCCACTGGTTATTCACTTACCAGTTCAAAAGAAATCAGTTGATGCTGATGAAAATCAAAGGGAGCTCACCTCTTCTGAGCTACTTGTTATCGACTTACGTCGTAACAAAGACAAAAAGCAGCTCATTCCTTCTGAGCCACTTGTTGTTGATCTAAATCGCAACAAGGAAAAAAGGGAGCTCACCTCTTCTGAGCCACTTGTTATCGACCTCCGTCGTAACAAGCCTCCTCCACGTTCTTCTTCTCCCCCTCTTGTAATCAATTTGACCAAATCTGCTAAGGTTAAAGGTCCTGTTGTAAATACTGATGTACAAATCAATGAAAAAGCACCTACTTTCCAGTATATTGATGTTATTTATTATACTAAAAGTTATTTGGATATGTTAGATAGCTTCCAATCAATTACACTGGGAGTCGTACAATCTCTTCAGACAGAAGTCTCGCTTGAAGATCCAGATGATTCTTACCGTATTCATCCTTCTTTAAAGAAAGGTGAAAGTTCAGCATTTTTATATAAAAGACCAGAAACAAAGATTAACTATACGGATGATAGCAAAGTTAACGATACGGGACGTCTCCAGTTCCATCGTTATAGTCAACAATCAAAAGACATCCTCCGAAAGATGGGTTACGACTTCAAGAGCGGCCTTAACTATGGTAAAGGTAGACGAACTCCCATTTATACAACAGTTCCAAACGGAAAATCACAAATGTATTATGACAGGACCAAGAAAGGTCTCGGATATACTTCTCCTCCACTGTTATCCCCAGCAGCTTCTGAGTCAGATAGTGAAGAACGTTCTAACTCTTCTGATTCCAGATCATGGGATTCCGATACCAGCATCGGTGAAGTCCATCGTATAATTGTATCTTCTAACATGGTCTCTGTTGAACTACCAGAAGGCTGTGATGAAGATGTTGAAGAAAGTCCGGAAACAGATCCTTGGGCTCAACATATGGATAACCAATGGGTACTTCGATTTGAACAATGTGAACCTCCTACTGAAGATCAACTACTTCAAATTGATGTAGGAGAAAGAGATTCACCTCGGCCAATTTTTATTAGCAAAAATCTTCCAGAAGCAGACAAACAAGAGTTGATTCTTCTTATTAAAGAATACATCGACGTCTTTGCCTGGAGTTATGAAGACATGCCAGGTTTAGATCCTAAGATTGCTACTCACAAACTGAACATTCTTCCTAATGCTAAACCAGTCAAACAGCAACAAAGGCGATTTAAGCCTGAAATGATAGACGCAATTGATGATGAAGTCAAGAAGCTCATCACTTGTGGCTTTATTCGAGAAGAGCAGCATCCTGATTGGGTAGCCAATGTCGTCCCAGTTCTGAAGAAAACTGGAAAAGTTCGAGTCTGTATCGACTTCCGAGATCTCAATGAAGCATGTCCAAAAGATGAATTTCCTCTTCCTATCACAGACGTCATGATTGACAATACTTGTGGGTTCGAAAGGATATCATTTATGGATGGATTTTCCGGGTATAATCAGATCAAAATGCATCCTGAAGATGAAAAGCATACATCTTTCCGTACTCCTCGAGGAGTTTATTGTTATACAGTGATGCCATTTGGTCTCAAGAATGCGGGTGCAACCTACCAACGGGCTATGAGTACCATTTTCAGAGAACATCTTCGTAAAACAGTCGAATGCTACGTGGACGATATTGCTGTTAAAAGTCGTCTAAAAGAAGATCACATCCAAGATTTGAGAACAATATTTAATCTCATGCGTCAACATCAGCTCAAGATGAATCCCACCAAGTCATTCTTGGGTGTCTCTAGTGGCAAATTTCTCGACTTCGTCATTACCTCTAAGGGTATACACGTGGATCCCGAGAAGATCAAAGCCATCCAAGAGATGCGTCCTCCACGCAACCTAAAAGAGCTACGAGGATTCCAAGGCCGACTTGCGTACATCAGGCAATTTATTTCGAACTTGTCTGGACGCTGCAGACCATTCACTCAACTAATGAAGAAGGGTGTATCTTTTGTTTGGACTGAAGAATGTCAACGAGCATTCGACGATATCAAACAATATCTTATGAACCCACCAGTTTTGGTGCCACCTATCTCTGGCATTCTATTCTTGATGTATGTCCGTGCTATGGACCATTCATTGGGTGCCTTACTTGTCCAAAAGAACAAAGAAGGCCATGAACAAGCTATCTACTATCTTAGCCAAACTATGATTGGTGCTGAACACCGTTATAGTCCTGTCGAGAAAGAATGCTTGGCTCTCATGTTTGCTGTGCAAAAGACGAGGCATTATATCATTGGTCAAACTATTCATGTTATATCTCGAGTTAACCCTCTCCGGTTACTCATGAAGAAACCAAGTACACTTAATTCTCGGTTGGCTACATGGGCAATCATGCTAGCTCAATATGACATGGTGTATGTTCCACAAAGTCTGTCAAAGGTCAAGCACTGGCGGACTTCTTAGCAGCTCATCCTGTGCCTGAAACATCTAAACTCTATGACGAAATTCCTGACGAGACGTTAGAAGTCAACATGATCTCCGAAGAGTTTCCAACCTGGCGTTTATTCTTTGATGGTGCATCAAGAATTGGACCAAATGGTGCTATAGTGGCAGGTGTTGGAGTTGTTCTCGTTTCTCCAGACGGATTAACTATCCAAAGAGCCTACTCTTTAGATGAACCTTGCTCCAACAACGTGGCAGAGTACAATGCCTTACTTGTCGGCCTTCAGCTAGCTAAACAACTGAATGTTGAATATCTGGAAGTCTATGGTGATTCTAAACTGGTTGTGAACCAGGTTAGAGGAACCTATGAAGTCCGTCATCAAGACCTGGTGCCTTATCATGAAGCGGCAATCAATATAGCTATATCATTCAAAGCCTTCTTCATTGACTATGTTCGACGAGCTTGCAATACTGAAGCCGATGCTTTGGCCAATCTTGCAACTGTCTTAGCCATCCCTGTCAAAAGGCATCAGGTGGTGGTTATTTCTAACCGAGAACTGTTCTGTATTGAGAACAATCGTAATATTGAATTTAGCAATCTTGCTGAAGTCGAAGTTATTGATGACGATTGGAGAACTCCTTTTATCGATTTTGTATTACATGACATACTCCCTGAAGATCCTAAGGAGGCTACAAGCGTTCGACGTCGATCTCTACGATTTTATTACAATCAAACCACCAAAGCACTCTATCGGCGAACTTATGATGGTCTTCTTCTACGCTGTTTAGCTGGTGATGAAGCCAAACAAGTGTTGCGTGAAGCTCATGATGGCGTCTGTGGAGCACATCAACCTGGTCCTAAATTACAGGATCGTATTAGACGTATGGGTTATTATTGGCCCTCTATGGTATCAGATGCCATTGAATATGCAAGGAAATGTCGTGCTTGTCAAATCCATGCAGACTTCATTCATCAACCCTCGGAATTCTTACACCCGACTGCTGCTTCATGGCCTTTTGAAGCTTGGGGTATGGACATCATAGGTCCTATTAATCCTCCTTCTTCTAGAGGACATCGGTTCATATTGGCGATAATCGATTACTTCTCCAAGTGGGCCGAAGCTATACCTCTGGCTGAAGTCAAGACTAGCAGTGTCATCAATTTCGTTAAACACCATGTCATCTATAGATTCGGTGTACCTCGCAGAATCATTCATGACAATGGACCTCAATTCATTAGTCAGAAGTTCACTAGATTCTGCGATGATCATCGGATTAACAATGTTGCTTCGACGGCGTACAATTCTGCCGCTAATGGTTTAGCTGAAGCCTTTAACAAAACCATTATTAAGCTCCTTAAGAAGTTTGTATCCACTAACAAACGGAATTGGAGCGAGAAACTTGGCGAATGTCTTTGGGCCTATCGAACTACAGTCCGCAATCCCACAGGCTTTACACCTTTCTCTTTGGTGTATGGCTGTGAAGCTGTCCTTCCTTTGGAGTTACAAATTCCTTCTTTAAGGATTGCTATTGCCAATGAGCTTACCACAGAAAATAATGACCTTCTTCGACTTCAAGAGTTAGAAGCATTGGATGAAAAGCGGTTAATGGCTCAACAGCATATTGAGTTATACCAAGCCCGCATCTCAAAGACATTTAATCGTAAAGTGAAGGTCAGAGCCTTTCAGCAAGGAGAACTTGTTCTAACGGTCAGACGTCCTATGACTATGACTCATATGAGCAAAGGGAAATTCGATGCGAAATGGGAAGGTCCCTATGTTGTGAGCAAAGTCTTCTCAAATGGAGCTTATCAACTTTCAGAACTTGATGGTCGAGTTGCTATGATGTCTATCAATGGCAAATTCTTAAAGAAGTATTATGTATAAATGTAAATATTTGTAAATTATCAGACAGAATCAAGTTCATGAATAAAATTTAAATTTTATTATATGATAGTACATATTAAAGGTCACTATCATCTTTTTCTACATTGGGACGAGGGCCACTGCCATCCTTCTCAAAAATGCGGTCAGCAAAAGAACCGAGAACCTCCTTGCTGGATCCTACAAGAAACTTGCAGGCAGCCATCCTCATTGCTTCTTCTTCTTTAGTCTTTCCTGGTTCGAGCAGGAAGTCCAAAATGTCCCGCGGTGGTTGGGATGCAAACGAACCTTCGCCTGCTTCTGCCTCCTTCGGCTGAATTGGATCGGCAGGGCGTTCTTCAATACCCTTCTGAACCTTCGAGACAGTCTCAACCTTCTTAGATGCTTCTCCGGAAAACATTTTTATGTTGAAGAGTAGAAGTGTTCGTTCCTATCAGATTTCTGCTATATTTATAGACAGAAGTTCTTCAATTAATGAAGCATTACATTCATCCGACGGTTCATCCGTTCATTAATACCTGACGGTTCATCCGTTCATTTATCACATTCATCCGACGGTTCATCCGTTCATTAATACCTGACGGTTCATCCGTTCATTTATCACATTCATCCGACGGTTCATCCGTTCATTAATACCTGACGATTCATCCGTTCATTTATCACATTCATCCGACGGTTCGTCCGTTCATTAAACACCTGACGGTTCATCCGTTCATTTATTTACACTCATCCGATGGTTCATCCGTTCATTAATATCTGACGGTTCATCCGTTCATCTATTGTGACGGTTAACCCGTTCATTTATTATCATTTGACGGTTAATTCGTTCATTTCAACATCATTTGACGATTTACCCGTTCTTTCATCGTTACTTGACGGTATTCCCGTTCACTCATTTTCATATACATTGACGATTCATCATCGTTCATCTTCTACATCAGCAACTTGTCATTTTCGATTAAGTTGTCAATAAATATCTATCTATTATTTATATCTGAATAAGATATGCAATAAATAATGGAGCCACAACAAAATGTCCTTTATATCAAAAAATAAGACATTACAAAAATACAGCTACAGCAACAAAACCCAAATACAAAATCAAGAAGGAGGGACAATCAGATTGTCAATTTGCTGCTTCAATGTCTGCAGCTCTTCTTCGTGTGTTGACGCTACTATCTTTCTTGCCTCCTCCATCCCGCTGTCTTCATCAAAAATGGGCATATCTACTGTCCTGCGGGTGATCTCTTCACCATGAGTTGTCTCATACTCATTCCTTTCCTCAATCAATGCATTAAATTGTTCAATCACCAGTTGGTGATTAACAGTTTCTTCTTCAAACTCTTGTTGAAGGCGAGTAATTTCAGCCTTCAGCTCAGCAAGTCGCCGTCCTTTGCTTTTAGCCACTAGAGTAATTGATTCTATTTTAGAATTATATTCAGCTGATTTTGCTGAATGAGCTTCTAACAGATTTTGAAGAGTTAACCTTTCCATATCAGCAGCTTGAGCCAGCCGCTCAAATTCAGCTTGTACTAAAGAGTCTACATCTTTCTTCTTGAGTTCTTTATATTTCTTGATGGAGACTTCTAGTTCATCCAGTATATGTTCAAGGAGAGTGGCCTGAGCTTCGTCTCCTTGGTCTCTTATGGCTCTTATCAAGAAAGAAGTGGGCTTCCTAACCATGATGAAGTCAGCTCCTTCTTTCTCTATCATTTTTTGGACAAGGGATCTCAGTGATTCAAAGAAGCATTTAGTAAATGACTGGATAACCTGCTGATTGATGGCTAAAGTTCCAGGAGTCGCTGCTACTCCCGATGAAGACGGGGTAACAGGTTGCTCGATTCTTTGAGGTTGGACAATAGGCTCTTTAAATAAGGGAGCCAGAGTAGAGCTGGTTGCTCCTCCTGTTTGATCTTCTGCAAAAGTAAAATTATTATTTTACTAATTGATTATTGATGAACAAAAAAGATCAAATTAAGAGCAATGTTACCTTGGTTTGGTTTAACAACGAGTTAATTCCTTACTGGAATGGAATACTGTTGAACAGAAGTAGCCTCCACTGCAACAGCCTGACTGCTGCCCGCCTCAGAACCACAAGATAAATGATGACTACTGCTAATAACCACCGTTGGTATAGGCACCATAATCAGGTCCGTTGGAGGTATTGGCAAAGTCCCAAGATCTGCAAATGAAGATATTAGTTATCGGTTCATTGTAAAATAAGAAAAGATTGTTAAATCTTGTTTTATACCTTGAGGGTCGGTGGCAGGATTTTCTTTTAGCACACCTTCGTCGGCTACTTCTTCAGGAGATGTTTATATCTCAACATCGACAGCCTTTTCTGCAGGTGCCTCCACTTCAATATCCTTTTTAGGATTTGAAATATCATCGGCAGTATCAAGAGATCTATGTTCTTCAGTTTGTTTTTCAGGATCTTGTAAATACTCATCAACATTTTCGGATGAAGAACCATCCTCGACTTCTTCTTCTTCTTCTTCTTCTACTGCTGCATTTCCACTGCTAGTCGCAGCCTGATCTTCCTGCAAGTTATAACTGCAGTCCTCCAGAGCTGCAATTATTTCACGGTCTTCTTCCTCACGAAGAGTCCTGGGAGTAGGAGGAGGTTGAGAAATATCTGCAATAGGAGAATGAGGTTGTACAACACCTTGTTCTTCCTCTAAAATATGTTCTCTAGGCTCTTCAATTCTTGGGGAAAAATCTTCCCTCTGTTCATTCTCCTCGAGAGTTTTGCTTCCTGATTCAGAAGCAGGTGTGGGAGATGCCATTAAAAGTCCTGCAGCAGCATCTACTGAAGTCAGGAGTTGTATAGAAGAAGACTCTTTCAAGACTCTTCTGGTAACTACTCTTTTCTTTCTGTGTAGAGGCCTAACAGGACTCTCTACATTTTCTGGTTCTGTTCGCTTTTGCACGGAAGTTGGTGTACTGGCAATTTCTTGATGAGTCTCGGCCAATTGCCGGGATTGAGATCTGGTAGTCACCTTTTCAGAAGAAACATCAAGAATCAATTTCTTCTTCGCCACAGGAGCAGGAGGCTCCTCTCTTCTTCTCTTCTTCGCGGGAGATTTACCCACCTTCAGTGAAATACGAAGTGGTGCATTCACTTCTTGGGGGAATATAATATCCCTTGTAGTCTCCAGAGGTGCATCTGCCGGTTCATGCGCCTCCTCATTTATAGGGATTGATGGAGCAATTCTCCCTCTTCTCAATCTTGTTGCAGTGGCAAAACTATCTGCGAGATGGAAATTCTCGGCAAAAGTATTCGCTGATGTGTAAAATACGGAGTATGTAAAAAGCATTCGAGGACCCTGAGGAGTAGTTCTTGCTGGCATGGAGAAAGTGGCCTTTGTATCACGGGCATTGCAATAAGCCCAAGCCCTAGCTCCGTCTATCAGATAACCTTTGCCTTGGAGGCAGGTAATTGCGTTCCCTACGTGGAACTAATCATACCCAAACTGTCTAGCAAAACGGCTTGGGAGGTATGGTTCTAAGTAGCACTCTTCTTCGAATCGGTAGACCAAATGAGATGGCCGAATTGTCTTCAACCATTCAAAAGCGACACGAGTTAGAGGCTGCAGTTTCGAATCCACCATATTCGTGGGCATCTGATCATACCCAGCAGGGAAAGGAGCGCAGCAGAAGTTCCAGCCTCTGTTCAGATTCAACATAAATCTACATTCAGATAAGGAAGTATATTTCCATTTTCCATCGGAATACCTTCGAAGAAAACTGCCGTCAACTGGTCCCATGCCAGGATCCATTAGAGTTGGATAGTGAAGAAGCAACCCTCCAAACAAATATATATATGGCAGTTCTAAGCGAGGGAATTCTCTCTCCTTTCGCTTTCAACATCAAGTCAACATATAAACGGAGACTGGCGTTCAGCTTACAGGTCATTGCTGATAGTAAGTCCATTTTATAGCCAAAGACCAATTTAACAGCTACAAACAAGACGCCACGGTGAAAACGATCCACTGCACTGGATCCGGGAACCACGAACCTTCGCAGCCAGTATGTCAAGAATCCCGCCAATTGTGCTTCTTCTGACATGGGCCTATAGCCCATTCTCAAGTAACTTTCCAAATTATCTCCTCTCTTCAAAGGAGGATATTCATGGTCATCGTTCACTTCTTTATCAAAGTGACCACTCTGTTCCATTAATTTTTTGACCTCTGTATGGCTCAAAGGTTTGAAGAAGGTTAGGTAACATTTATCGTTCTTCTTGGTTTTCTTTTCCTCTGTATGATTAAAAAACAGATATGGTAGCCACTTTGAAGAATAACAAGTATTGGCAGTGGCACTCTTGTAAAATAAAGAGCAGATCTTGTAATGGCACAATAGTTCTTCGAACACTGTCACCATCTCTGGATTCTCTTTTCTGAGCTTGTTCAACTCATCATTTGTTGGTACATACTCCTCATACGGAGCATCTGCCATGGGCAAGAACGAGATATACTTCATCTCGTGGAGCGCAAAGCCCATCTCTTCCCCTGGGGTCATGAAAGTTCCAGTCCTGTAGTTGTATCTCTCAGCTAAGGCTAAGAACATATGAGGATTGGGAGCAAATCCATATACAGTCGCATGCACTGCTTCATACAGGTTGATTTGTTGGAGTCTGTCTTAGAATTTTCCCAGAACCCAATTCGCGATATAACTCCATCGCTTGTAGTCTGGATTCACCAGTCCAGTCATTCTTATATCTTGCTCCGGATATTTTCCTTCAACCTTTGCAAATTCATTTGCGAATATTGGTGTCCTAACAGGCATTAGCATGGAGGAGTTCTCTGGTGGAATGCAGCCAGGTCTTAAGCCTCTCAGTAGGACACTATATCTGTCAGAAGAACTATAAAACATGTCCTTATGATGTGGCCCCTTCTTTACGAAGATTTTTCCTGCCCGAGCATCCTGAAATAGAGTGATATTCCATTCCATCTTCCTTGGGTAGCTCGCATGAGCGTACCGTGACAAAGGAAGGCATCGAGCAATGTCGGGTATAAAAAAGGATCTATCTTGCTGGTGAACTACTCTATCTTCCATCCTTGGCCTGGGCTGAGAGGCTCTCTTAAAGGCATCACCGAATAGGAATAAAGGTTTCTTGTGAATTACAGCATCAGCTGATTCTAAAGGCTGTCCGTTCATCAAACACATCAAAGTTTCATTGTCCTGTGAAATCAATATAGCCTGACGGGAGGCCGGCAGATCATATTGAGGGTAATGGACATGAGACAGATCCTCTTTGTATTCAGACTCTGTGAGGGTTCCCACAAAATGTTCGTAATCTGGATCTTCATTGACTTCAACTGCATCAACAAACAGATGAAAATTAGTCCAAGACAAAGTGTCACGACCCGCACCCACTGTTAGGGTACGAGAACGTAACAACGCCCAGCCTACGCCGCAGTGTCGGCGGTAGAACGCTGTCCTAGGTCAATCATCTATCAATATCAAGTACCTGTACAGTTTATACTCTCCGAACGGAGGTGACATAACAATATACATCTCAATCACATCTAGGGTAGAAGAACGAAAGACAGACAGATAGATAGATAGATAGTAACTCAAGAGAACAGTATCATAGATGAATAAGTCTAAGTGTCTAGTACAACACAATATCCAGAACTGACAACTCATAATACAAAAAGTCTAAGAGTCTATACATCTCCACATCTCAAAATACAACACAGAAAGTGAGACAAAATGTAAATATAGAAAGACTGCCTAGACTAAACTGGTCTAGACTACTGGAACATCCTCCTCAGCTGTAGGTGGAACCTGCTGAGGGTCCACAACATAAGTATCATCTAGTCCTGCTCCATAATAGGTAGTCACCAGGGCCTCATCCTCATCCTCTGTAATATTTTCAACAGGTCCAATCAGGACGGGAACGAGCACAAAACATCTCACACAGTGCATATCATGTTAGGAAATACGATACAGGCAATAGAGTAAGATACATGAACTGCTGAAAGGAAATATACGCTGTAAAAGAGATAGCTGTAATGAAATATCTACTGTATATAGAGAACTATAGTGACTAGTGATGTAGAGCACAAGATAGGCATGTGAATGGCTAGAATTTGCACATGATTACACTACTGAGTTTGCACATGATTACACTACTTTGGAATTATTCACATGACCACTTCTACTCCCCCGTTTCCCCAATCAATACACAAGGATCTATACAAGTTACGTTATTGTACATGATATCACATGGGGCCCATGAAAGGGTGCACATGATAGTATACATGAGGGCTCAGTAAACATGAGAGTACATGATCACATGAGTGCACATGAATAATAGAAGCATGGGAGTACATGATGATAGTGAAACACACATAACATGAAGTACCCGATGCTCCCGAGGGGGATAACATCTCATGTAAAGATCCATATAGTACCAATCCGTGTTACCAACGTGACAGCAACAAGTAAAGTAATCTAGAGCAAGAAGTAAAGCCTGAACAAGTATGAAACGGTCAGAGAATGTACTCGCCTGATAACTGAATGTCTGAAGAGGATATACTGTCTGAGGAGAGGTGTCTGGCTCCTAGTCAGAGCAATACAAGTCACAAAGTATCCACAATGATAAAAATAAAGTATACAATGCATACTACATGATTCTAGGTCAATCTGGTCAAAAGTCAACTCTTGGTAAACTCTAATAGTCAAACTAGGTCACAGGAAGTCATACTAGGTTACAGGAAATCAAACTAAGTCAAATAAAGTCAAACAAGGTCAAATAGGGTCAAACTAGTTAAGTTATCTAGGGTTTAGTCAATCAATGGTCAGACTAGTCAAATACTAGTCAATATGGTCAAGCTAGGTCAATCTAGACTAACTAGGGTTTTGGGTCAAACAAAGACTAGTCAGCAAGGTGATTAAGTCAATGGTCAACTATCTAAGTCAATACCACAAGGTTAAGGTATAACCAATACCTATACAAGTATACCACACATATATATACATATATATAATACCAACATTAATCCTATATTCAAGCTAATCCCACATTCCAATCTCAAGTCATGACTCAACTCTAAGTATCTAACTTAACCCCATACATATCTTAATCTACATAGGTCTTCCACAAAACCCAAGTCACAATAATATACTTATATATAGGTCAAACCTAACCCAACTAGTTAATAGCCTAGGGTTTAGTCAAATCTTAGTCAACAAGTCCTTCTATGTTCATCCAAGCCATTTCTAGGTCAATTTGGTCATAGTTGACCCATAGTTGACTTTGGTCAACAATGGTCAATTATCTAGTCAAGCTAGGTCAACACTAGTCAACTAGTTAGGGTTTTAGTCAAACTAGTCAAACTAGTTGTTTTAGGTCATTCCTAGTCATTTCTAGGTTAACTAGGTCACTTTTGACCTAAGGTTGACTTTGGTCAACCCTTAGTCAACAAGGGTCAACATGGGCTAGCCCCAACCATAGGCTAGTGATCCTGGCCATAGGCCATAGTCTAGTTTTCACATAAACCTATAACTAAAGGTTATACATATATATATATATATATAGGCCTAAGTATATACCATTATGGGAATACACTATTTATAATACCCAACCCCACATATATATATATATAAAATAACACTATGTATATATCTAATACAATATATATATCATATATATATATATATACATATATATATATATATAAACAAAACCTATATATATATATAATCATATATATAGAGAGAGGAAAGAGAGAGAGAGTGAAATAGAGAGAGGGAGCTAACAGTGAGAGGGGGAGAGAGACTGCACAGTGGGGGGGGGTGTGTCTCAGGTTTCCTGAGACAGGAACCCCACAGAATACACACACACACACCACACACTGCCACACACAAACACACACACACAGTCACATATACACATATGTGTATATACACATATATGTACATGTATACACACCCTAATCCCACATACACACTCACATACATATATACTAAGTATATACATACTGAAAACATATAGTAACATGTACAAAAATACATAAAATGGCATTTGAAATTGGGTTTTGGAAACTGGAAATAAATTCCAGAAAACTGGAAATAGGTTTTACCCAGGTTTTGGGGGTAATTCGATTTCGAACCACAAAATCGAACTAAGGTTAGTGTCCATGGGTTGGTAATGGTAGGGTAGGGTCTATACTAGTGTCCTAGGTGCCTGAGACACGACCACGACACGTTTTGGTGTGTCGGACACGCAAAAATCAAAATCAGGTAAAATATAGGGCACGCGAAGGGCTGATGTTTGTGTGTCTCGTACTCACGACACAAGACACGTCGTGTCTCGTGCTCATGGGGGAAGGTTCGCCTATGGGTCCCCTAGGTGTCCACGGTCCTGATTTGTGTCCACGTGTGTCCGTGTCCGAGATACGAGCACGTATCAGTAGCTCTGATACGTATGTGCGCAGTATAGTGTAGGGTCATTGCGAGTGTGATTTCTCACTCGACACGACACCAACGTGTCTGAAACTTTGGGAGGGGTGTGTCAGACACTGCCCCAACCCTCAGGCCAAGTTTCGTGTGTCCACGTCGCGTGTCGTGTCCGCACGAGAAGTCTGGTAGCAGGGGAGGCTGCACAGTCTCGTGCGCGCGTGTCGAGGGGTCGTGTGCTCCACACGGGGCACGTGGGGCCACGTGCTCGTGTCAGGGGGTCGGCCTAGGGTCTAGGTTTGTGTCCTCGTGTCTGTATTGTGTCCACGACACGTGTGGACACAATACAAAGTGTCAAACACCCACGTGTTTACAGTGTGCACAGTGTTTCCAGTGTGTTAGTGTAGTGTTTTGACAGTGGGTTCGTGTCCAGTTTTGGACACGAACAGTGTCCAAAGTGTGCTCAGTCAGTGGGGGATGTGACCTAGGGATCTAGGGCTACCCAAAAGTCAAATTTGTTTTACAAAAACACAACATTAAACCCTAAGTGACATTTCACCAAACACAGTTTTAAACACACAGATACGTGTCCGATACGGACACCAAACCACATAAAAATCCTACCAAACTTGACCTACATGACCATGGTATCCTAATGCATGCAACCATGAAGAAAAATCACTATTTTGATAGGGTTTAGAACACTTTACCTATATGTGCAAAATCATGAAAATCAACCTTCTAGGGGGGGTTTCCTCTTCACTTTGGGGTGTCCAAATCCTTGTGCAACCTTGCTACTAAGCCTCCTTTAGCATCCTCAAGTGTAGGGGGTTCCAACGCAACAAACGGGGCTCAATTTGGTGAAGGAATGAAGAAGTTATGGCTTTGTGAAGTTGAGGGAAAAATGGGTTTTCAATACATTGAAAATGAGGCTCTTTGTGAAGATGGGGGTGTTCATATAGGGGGGGGGCATGCTTGGCCGGCCATGGGGGTTGGTTTAGGGTTAGGATCTATGGTTGTGGGCTCTCCAACAAGTTTCAAAGCTATCCTATGGCTAGGATTCATTCTACATAACTTTATGTAAAATATCTAAATAAAATATCTAATGTAAATATCTAACATGAAATATCTAGATATTTAGCTCTAACATTACTTTAGTTAAACCCATCTAACTTAGTCTCTAGGTCATGACTAACATCTAGATTAGGGCTAAACTAGGTTAGTAACTAACATGACACTAATCAATTAATTAAATAATAATAAATCACATAAATCCAAATAATTCCAAATAAATCCTAGAAAATTACCAAAATACCCTTTAGGCTAAAAATCACTAATTTGGTGTTCTAAGCCTATGGCTAAGCTCTCATGGGCATGGCAACTTCTAGGTTAGAGAAAACTAGGGTTTACACTAAGGTTTACTAACAAAGTCACAAAGTCATGAGTCATGACTTAGCATGACTTTAGAAATGGTTTAACTTAATTAAAATCACCAGAAAATCATACCATGACTAAAATACCATTAATAAATAATAGAAAATAATAAATTTTCAAAAATCCCCAATTTCAGAAAACAGGGTGTTACAAGTCTACCCACCTTAAAATAATTTCGTCCTCGAAATTTAGATGGTCGTACTCCTTCTAGGTCAAACCTCCAACAATCAAGGACGAAGTCACTACCTAGGCAACATACAAGGTCAACAAGCAAAATATGGGTAGTAGACCTATACTGGGTCATGTCCAAAAATTGGCTCACAGTTTTAGGTCATAAGGTGTTTTAATTCAAATCGAAGCCAAAAGAAAAATAACTCCATGGGGTAAATCAGGATAGAGTCTCGGGTTAGGAAAATCGTACTAAGCAAATAAAGCACACGAAGGTATGCCTAAGTGGCACACTAAGGTCATGGGTGTAGTATGTCATGTCTAGGTTACGTATGTGAAATTGGTTTTGAGAAAACAACTAGTCTTGTGTTCCAAATTTTAAAAGTCACGGTAATGTGTCTACGGTGATCATAATTTAGAGTGGGAAGGGTCTATGGCCAAATTTTAACCAGAATTTGTGATGCAATAGTGGTACCAGGGGGACAGGTTAAATGGGAAAGTCTGTGGTCTCATCTGGGTGCGCTAGTCATTCTAGATCAAGACTGTCCTATGGTATCAAAACGTACAGACAATCTAAGGTGTCCTAATTCGGAAGGTAAGGGAACAACAATCATCAAGGCTATAGGCCGTCTACCATCCTATATGAAAATGGGTCATTAACAAGTGAGAAATCATTAAAGTTACCATTCCATAAAGTGGTAAAAGAAAATTGAAAATTTAGGCACAAACAATCACAATTAGATTTTTGTCTTGACACGATCTAAGTTGATCAATTTCAGGATAAATCGAGACTTGGGCAAGATGGAAAATCAATGAAATCGAGTACGAGCACGAGCATCCAATGATGAAGATCCAGGTCATGATTAAGTTAATTTAACTGGATACGAATACGAGGTTCATAGGCGATTAAAATAATTCCAAGGAGAATTGTCAAGGCTGTTGCGGACAAGATTCTAGGGCAAGTTTAATTGTCTCCATCCGTGTAGATTAATATATGAAAAGGCGAACCAAAACGCAATAGGTTGATCAGACCATCATGCGCCTGTTCTGATTAGATAATATGTTAGTGGGTGTACCCCCAATAAAATATATCATGATCAAGCTCGAAAAGGATAAGCTTGTAAAACTTGAGGATAAAATTTATAGCATAAGATATAAGTAAGGGTGGAAATGATAAAAGAAGATACATAGTCCAAGATCCTTAACCAATCGGGTCAAGCAATCAAGATACGGTACGAGGTTAAGTATTTGAGGGTTCAAGCAGAACACCATCACATGCCAGGTCGAAAGAATTGAGCCAAGGTGGATCTCTAATTGAAATAAGAATGAATTTAGTATCATGGTAGAGGTTATAGTTTAGCCATTTGACCAAAAAATCATATCAAGAAAATAGAGTACAAGGAGACGGGTTTTAGTGGGACATGGAATACCTACATGAAGGTAGGCTAGTCTAGGTCTTACATGTGAAGTTTGTTGGAAGGTAACAGCTAGTATTATACTCTAAATATCTAGGTCACGGTAAAGGACGTCCAAGGATCTAGAATAGAAAGTGGGAGTTCGAGACGTGACAAATTGATGCAAAAATTGAAGAAGATCAAATTAACTCATGAAATCAGGAATCTAGTAAATAATTTAGGAACACAGTCCTAGGGATAGATAGGCTACTAGATGAATATAGTTAGGGTTCGACCAATCAAGGGTCAAGGTTAGAAGGTCTCAATAAGTCTTTATTTGAGGGAAATGTCGAGTAAGTCAGGTTTGGGATACAGTCATATAGTTTGGTAGAAAGAGTTTAAGCAAGGTGCAAAATAGAGAGGACAGTTCATTTTAATGAGAAGCAATTAGCAAGAGGATTAGATAGCAAGAAACAAATAAGAGTTTTCTCATAATTGTGATTGAGTACCCCAAAAAAAATAAAAGATATTAATCTAACACTAAGAAATTAAAATCAACAACTACAAAAATTTCAAAATCATCAACTAATTCCTGGATTCAAAGTTCTACAGTGAATCCTTCAAAATCAAATTCAATCAAGGAAAAAGGAGTTTAAATCGTAATTTCAAATGAGATTCTCAAGGGTCATTCCAGGAATCTCTCAAAGTATCCTAGCAGTGATTGAGTATCCATTCTCTCTAAGCCTATTCCTCTAATCCTATCGCAGGCTGTAGTGATACTCTAGTTCGAATACCACTACATAAACTCGAGACCTGCATGGGCCACCACTAAAAACGTGTCACGACCCGCACCCACTGTTAGGGTACGAGAACGTAACAACGCCCAGCCTACGCCGCAGTGTCGGCGGTAGAACGCTGTCCTAGGTCAATCATCTATCAATATCAAGTACCTGTACAGTTTATACTCTCCGAACGGAGGTGACATAACAATATACATCTCAATCACATCTAGGGTAGAAGAACGAAAGACAGACAGATAGATAGATAGATAGTAACTCAAGAGAACAGTATCATAGATGAATAAGTCTAAGTGTCTAGTACAACACAATATCCAGAACTGACAACTCATAATACAAAAAGTCTAAGAGTCTATACATCTCCACATCTCAAAATACAACACAGAAAGTGAGACAAAATGTAAATATAGAAAGACTGCCTAGACTAAACTGGTCTAGACTACTGGAACATCCTCCTCAGCTGTAGGTGGAACCTGCTGAGGGTCCACAACATAAGTATCATCTAGTCCTGCTCCATAATAGGTAGTCACCAGGGCCTCATCCTCATCCTCTGTAATATTTTCAACAGGTCCAATCAGGACGGGAACGAGCACAAAACATCTCACACAGTGCATATCATGTTAGGAAATACGATACAGGCAATAGAGTAAGATACATGAACTGCTGAAAGGAAATATACGCTGTAAAAGAGATAGCTGTAATGAAATATCTACTGTATATAGAGAACTATAGTGACTAGTGATGTAGAGCACAAGATAGGCATGTGAATGGCTAGAATTTGCACATGATTACACTACTGAGTTTGCACATGATTACACTACTTTGGAATTATTCACATGACCACTTCTACTCCCCCGTTTCCCCAATCAATACACAAGGATCTATACAAGTTACGTTATTGTACATGATATCACATGGGGCCCATGAAAGGGTGCACATGATAGTATACATGAGGGCTCAGTAAACATGAGAGTACATGATCACATGAGTGCACATGAATAATAGAAGCATGGGAGTACATGATGATAGTGAAACACACATAACATGAAGTACCCGATGCTCCCGAGGGGGATAACATCTCATGTAAAGATCCATATAGTACCAATCCGTGTTACCAACGTGACAGCAACAAGTAAAGTAATCTAGAGCAAGAAGTAAAGCCTGAACAAGTATGAAACGGTCAGAGAATGTACTCGCCTGATAACTGAATGTCTGAAGAGGATATACTGTCTGAGGAGAGGTGTCTGGCTCCTAGTCAGAGCAATACAAGTCACAAAGTATCCACAATGATAAAAATAAAGTATACAATGCATACTACATGATTCTAGGTCAATCTGGTCAAAAGTCAACTCTTGGTAAACTCTAATAGTCAAACTAGGTCACAGGAAGTCATACTAGGTTACAGGAAATCAAACTAAGTCAAATAAAGTCAAACAAGGTCAAATAGGGTCAAACTAGTTAAGTTATCTAGGGTTTAGTCAATCAATGGTCAGACTAGTCAAATACTAGTCAATATGGTCAAGCTAGGTCAATCTAGACTAACTAGGGTTTTGGGTCAAACAAAGACTAGTCAGCAAGGTGATTAAGTCAATGGTCAACTATCTAAGTCAATACCACAAGGTTAAGGTATAACCAATACCTATACAAGTATACCACACATATATATACATATATATAATACCAACATTAATCCTATATTCAAGCTAATCCCACATTCCAATCTCAAGTCATGACTCAACTCTAAGTATCTAACTTAACCCCATACATATCTTAATCTACATAGGTCTTCCACAAAACCCAAGTCACAATAATATACTTATATATAGGTCAAACCTAACCCAACTAGTTAATAGCCTAGGGTTTAGTCAAATCTTAGTCAACAAGTCCTTCTATGTTCATCCAAGCCATTTCTAGGTCAATTTGGTCATAGTTGACCCATAGTTGACTTTGGTCAACAATGGTCAATTATCTAGTCAAGCTAGGTCAACACTAGTCAACTAGTTAGGGTTTTAGTCAAACTAGTCAAACTAGTTGTTTTAGGTCATTCCTAGTCATTTCTAGGTTAACTAGGTCACTTTTGACCTAAGGTTGACTTTGGTCAACCCTTAGTCAACAAGGGTCAACATGGGCTAGCCCCAACCATAGGCTAGTGATCCTGGCCATAGGCCATAGTCTAGTTTTCACATAAACCTATAACTAAAGGTTATACATATATATATATATATATAGGCCTAAGTATATACCATTATGGGAATACACTATTTATAATACCCAACCCCACATATATATATATATAAAATAACACTATGTATATATCTAATACAATATATATATCATATATATATATATATACATATATATATATATATAAACAAAACCTATATATATATATAATCATATATAGAGAGAGGAAAGAGAGAGAGAGTGAAATAGAGAGAGGGAGCTAACAGTGAGAGGGGGAGAGAGACTGCACAGTGGGGGGGGGTGTGTCTCAGGTTTCCTGAGACAGGAACCCCACAGAATACACACACACACACCACACACTGCCACACACAAACACACACACACAGTCACATATACACATATGTGTATATACACATATATGTACATGTATACACACCCTAATCCCACATACACACTCACATACATATATACTAAGTATATACATACTGAAAACATATAGTAACATGTACAAAAATACATAAAATGGCATTTGAAATTGGGTTTTGGAAACTGGAAATAAATTCCAGAAAACTGGAAATAGGTTTTACCCAGGTTTTGGGGGTAATTCGATTTCGAACCACAAAATCGAACTAAGGTTAGTGTCCATGGGTTGGTAATGGTAGGGTAGGGTCTATACTAGTGTCCTAGGTGCCTGAGACACGACCACGACACGTTTTGGTGTGTCGGACACGCAAAAATCAAAATCAGGTAAAATATAGGGCACGCGAAGGGCTGATGTTTGTGTGTCTCGTACTCACGACACAAGACACGTCGTGTCTCGTGCTCATGGGGGAAGGTTCGCCTATGGGTCCCCTAGGTGTCCACGGTCCTGATTTGTGTCCACGTGTGTCCGTGTCCGAGATACGAGCACGTATCAGTAGCTCTGATACGTATGTGCGCAGTATAGTGTAGGGTCATTGCGAGTGTGATTTCTCACTCGACACGACACCAACGTGTCTGAAACTTTGGGAGGGGTGTGTCAGACACTGCCCCAACCCTCAGGCCAAGTTTCGTGTGTCCACGTCGCGTGTCGTGTCCGCACGAGAAGTCTGGTAGCAGGGGAGGCTGCACAGTCTCGTGCGCGCGTGTCGAGGGGTCGTGTGCTCCACACGGGGCACGTGGGGCCACGTGCTCGTGTCAGGGGGTCGGCCTAGGGTCTAGGTTTGTGTCCTCGTGTCTGTATTGTGTCCACGACACGTGTGGACACAATACAAAGTGTCAAACACCCACGTGTTTACAGTGTGCACAGTGTTTCCAGTGTGTTAGTGTAGTGTTTTGACAGTGGGTTCGTGTCCAGTTTTGGACACGAACAGTGTCCAAAGTGTGCTCAGTCAGTGGGGGATGTGACCTAGGGATCTAGGGCTACCCAAAAGTCAAATTTGTTTTACAAAAACACAACATTAAACCCTAAGTGACATTTCACCAAACACAGTTTTAAACACACAGATACGTGTCCGATACGGACACCAAACCACATAAAAATCCTACCAAACTTGACCTACATGACCATGGTATCCTAATGCATGCAACCATGAAGAAAAATCACTATTTTGATAGGGTTTAGAACACTTTACCTATATGTGCAAAATCATGAAAATCAACCTTCTAGGGGGGGTTTCCTCTTCACTTTGGGGTGTCCAAATCCTTGTGCAACCTTGCTACTAAGCCTCCTTTAGCATCCTCAAGTGTAGGGGGTTCCAACGCAACAAACGGGGCTCAATTTGGTGAAGGAATGAAGAAGTTATGGCTTTGTGAAGTTGAGGGAAAAATGGGTTTTCAATACATTGAAAATGAGGCTCTTTGTGAAGATGGGGGTGTTCATATAGGGGGGGGCATGCTTGGCCGGCCATGGGGGTTGGTTTAGGGTTAGGATCTATGGTTGTGGGCTCTCCAACAAGTTTCAAAGCTATCCTATGGCTAGGATTCATTCTACATAACTTTATGTAAAATATCTAAATAAAATATCTAATGTAAATATCTAACATGAAATATCTAGATATTTAGCTCTAACATTACTTTAGTTAAACCCATCTAACTTAGTCTCTAGGTCATGACTAACATCTAGATTAGGGCTAAACTAGGTTAGTAACTAACATGACACTAATCAATTAATTAAATAATAATAAATCACATAAATCCAAATAATTCCAAATAAATCCTAGAAAATTACCAAAATACCCTTTAGGCTAAAAATCACTAATTTGGTGTTCTAAGCCTATGGCTAAGCTCTCATGGGCATGGCAACTTCTAGGTTAGAGAAAACTAGGGTTTACACTAAGGTTTACTAACAAAGTCACAAAGTCATGAGTCATGACTTAGCATGACTTTAGAAATGGTTTAACTTAATTAAAATCACCAGAAAATCATACCATGACTAAAATACCATTAATAAATAATAGAAAATAATAAATTTTCAAAAATCCCCAATTTCAGAAAACAGGGTGTTACACAAAGTTTTTGTTTTTAAACATAAAACATGATTTGCGCAACATTAGACTGCGCTGACATGATTTGCGCAATCTCAGATTGCGCTGACATGACTTGCGCAACATCAGTTTGCACAATATAAAAGTTGCGCAAAGCAATGGTTTGCGCTGATATCTGCGCAACTTAATCGTTTGCGCTGACTTCCTATCAGCACAAATCAACAAATTGCGCAAGAATGCAGCCTTCATAAAAATGAAGAACTGATAGTTCATGCAACCGAAACCCTAAAAAGGGTGGCGCAATATGAACTTATCTCTAAAAAGAGATGAGTTTCAAGGGAGTCGAATCACCCTAAGAAGGGGTTTTCGATCGGTTCAACTACCTCTCAGAGCAGGATGTGCGGATTCGTGTCGGGAAGCTCGCCGTGCAACCCTGTCAGAAGACTCGGCCGGAGCTTTTCCCTTCGCGGCGGCAGTAGCGGCAGCATTTGATCGTCGTGGAGCCATGACAAATCGTCGGAGAAGAAAGGAAGAAAGAGTTCAGAAATTCTCTCTCAATTGTACGAAGACAGCAAGTAAAGAATACTTTGAAGTATGAGGAGGATTATTTATAGTTTTCAAAAAAACGAAACGGACGCCTCGGATTGCGCCTAAACTTGTGGTCTATTCGCTTTGCGCAGACAGCTCATCATATTGCGCAAAATGATTCAACATTCAAAAATTCAAAGTATTTCGAAATTTTGAATACAATCAACTTTCGAAAACTTTGAAGGGGGTCTTGTAGGTCCTAAAAAATCAAGTTGCATCAATCAACAAAGTCAAAAATTCAAAATATTCATTATTTTGATGAGTTGCGCAGACAACAGATTGCGCAGACATCACTTTGCGCAGGCTGGTTTGCGCATGTTCCCAACTGCGCAGGCTGACGTGGCAGAAGTCATCATTGACTGAATCAAATCAGATCTTCCTGACAGCTGACAATACGAATAACAAGGAGGCTGTTCGTTTTTGACGCCGCACAGTGCTCGAGGGCGGCTGACAGGTGGCAGCGCAATCCGTGTTTGCGCAAACCACTCAAGCGCAATCCGTGTTTGCGCAAACCATTTCTGCGCAGTTCATTTTGCATATTCTACCAATATAACTGACCAATTACATGTGGCATTCATGCCATCAATTGCTCATTACGTGGCAACTGTCTATGCACGATCATGCACATTTCAATCAAATGATGCCATGTATCCCAGATAGTTGGCCCACGATCCAATAACTGCTTGTGCAATCCAGTGCTGCGCAAACCAGTTGCTGCGCAAATCAGCTTGCGCAGTCCAAAATAACTGAAAGTTAGTTATTTTCAGAACTCTATAAATAGAGTTTCAAGTCTTCATTTCAAGGGGGATCAAGATCAGAGATCAGAAATCAGAGAGTTCAGGAGTTCTTGCCAAAGTGCTGCTGCATTCTTCCGAGACTTTTGTCTTCAACTTCAGAGGCTTTTGCCTTCAGTTTCCAGAGTTGTTTTCAACTTCAAAGGCTTCGTCTTCACAGTTCACATCGTCTAAGGGATAAAGCAATCGTCATCAAGATTGGATTCCTATAGTTGTAATTTTCCCAGAATTCTTGTAATCTTTATTACAGTTTGTATCAATAAAGTTTTATACTTTTATTTTTGCAAACAGCCATATCATTAGGAACCCGACCATGATAGCCTTGTCGGGCAAAGGTTGGGTGATAGAAGTAACTGAAGGAGTCGCTCAAGCTCCCAAATTTGTCACCTGCAGCTCTGCCCCGCTAGGTGCCTCACACCTGAGCATCCACCCCCTCCTGAGTCTGAGGGCTCCGAGGGGCGACCCGGCCTGAGGCTCCAAGGTTGAATAGGTAACTAATCCAAGCCTTGGTATGGGGAAGGTGCCTTTCAGAGCTTTCATCCTTCTTCTTGGACATCTGCTGACGGAGCTATGATGACATAGCACTTTCCTGTATCAGCAAGGAACCCGGGGAACCGCCACTCTAGTTCCTTAAATTCTTTATTGGTTGGGGTATACTCCTCGTAAACCTCATCTCCCCAGGGCAACTTGGAAACATTATGCATCTCGTGGAGAGCGAGCCCCATCTCTCCACCAGGAGTAAAGAAGGTCCCCGTACGACAGTTATACATCTCAAGGAGAGCTATGAACAGCTTCGGGTTCATAGATAAACCGTAATAGGCGCCCCTTATGGCATAGTAGAGGCTGATCCGCTACAGAGTATCCCTATATTCCGTCAGGAACCAGGTTGTCAGGTTGACCCACGGAGGGGAACGATGCACCCAGTTCAGCAGCGACAACATGCCTGCGGGGTATGACCCTTTGCGAGCAATCCAATTCAAGAAAGTGTCAGCCTCAAAAAACTGGATATTGGGCTTCAGTTCATGGATAAAACTGTCGGGGCCAGTCCAACAACGGAGCAGCTTATTGTCTCCTTGACCGCGACCACTGTCCGCGCATGTTTATTATAGCGGATCTAGCCTACAAAAACTCCCTGTTGATCCTGAGTTATGGGACCCGACATTTTTCTCTCAATGGGCACCATGTTGAACCCTGATAAAGGGAAGTGGCGTTCCATCTGGGGTATGTGAATCGCTACCCTATGGGAAGAGAAATTCCAGTTCTCGGATACCTCTATTATGCGTGGGTCCGAGATGGTTAGGGCATCCCCGAACAAAAACATAGGCTTCAAATGAATGATGCCCAGTATCCCAGAGTTCATCATGCCGAGTAAATAGAAATACGACTGGATCTGGATCTTCTTCAACCTAGCTTCAGATTAACCTCTAGTAATTCGAGTCGACACGTCCTCGACTATGTGGTCAAATCTGACACCTAGAACGGCCTGAGCATACCCTATCAAAACTTTCCCCCAAGGAGCCGTAGGTAAAGTCACTGCAAAGGTCAAAGAAAGAAAATAGTCAGAAGAAAACAAAGGGAATGGGTTCCTTTTCAACTATGCGGCCTGGTTATAAAAAGAGCATATGCGGCTCAAATCAGGTGATACATATGCGGCCTAGTCAGGCAAAGCCTATGCAGCCTGGTTATGAACAGAGCACATACGGCTCAAATCGGGGAACGCATATGCGGCCTAGTCAAGCACTGCCTATGCGGCGCAGGTATGGAGAGAGCACATGCGGCTCAAATCAGGTGACGCATATGCGGCCTAGCCAGGCAGAGCCTATACGGACCAAATATGGAGAGGGCACATGCGACTCAGTCATATGACACGTATGCGACTCAGTCTATACGGTCCAGTCACACAGAGCACATGTGTCCCAGCGAGACAGGGAACACATGCCCCATGGAAGCCCGACTGCGTGCAAAAAACGTTGAAGCCAAAGCACAGCGGTGATACGTGGTCAGACCCACGCATAAAGCATACGACATGGCCATTAGAGTTCAAATGTTCACCATTCTTACCCTTGATAGGAGTCTGTACGTCTGGATAAAAGAAGGATGAGTCCGCAGTTCTAGATAAAGAGGCAGGCCCCTTCCCTTTGTCAGCAGCGCTTGTGGATTTGGAAGCTTTGGGGGCCATGGCTGACTGGAGAAGAAGAAGAGTAGGAAATAGAAAATGAAAGAAAGGAAGACGAAAGAAAGTAGGGAAAGTTCTCTTACTGCTATACGGCCTGTATTTATAGGCCATCAAAAAGCGTAAACGGATGAACGCCTCT
Organism: Iris pallida; assembly: GCA_029216955.1. NCBI lineage: Eukaryota > Viridiplantae > Streptophyta > Magnoliopsida > Asparagales > Iridaceae > Iris > Iris pallida. Next base: position 12,115,396 of record JANAVB010020198.1, on the reverse strand, counting down.
TCGTTTATCGCACCCATTAAAGATAGTAATGATCCTCAAGATTTTATCTTTCAAAACCGTCACGTTGATCTCGAAAAGATAGCCCCAATCAGAGCTTTAAATATGGCAGTGACAGTCTGGATAAAGACTTCCCTGCGGCTCAAAATCCTATGCGTATCTCCATGCTTCTTATTCAAAGTATTTCAAAATTTGTAATTTGAAAACTTTGAAGGGGGTCTTGTAGAAGCATGAAAATATCGACCGCATAGGCGTTATACGGCCTAGTTGATTCAGGCCGCAGAAGGAAGGCTCCTATGTCAACTCTATAGACTAGCTGATCCGGGTCGCAGAAGGAAGGCTCCTATGTCAACTATGTGGACTAGCTGATCCGGGCTGCTGAAGAAAGGCTCCTATGTCAACTCTGCGAACTAGCTGATCCGGGCCGCAGAAGAAAGGCTCCTATGACAACTCTACGGTCAAGTTGATTCGGGCCGCAGAAGGAAGGCTCCTATGTCAACTCCGTGGACTAGCTGATCTGGGCCGCAGAAGGAAGGCTCCTATGACAACTCTGCGGCCAAGTTAATTTGAGTTGCAGAAAGAAGGCTCCTAAGACCACTATGCGGCCAAGATGAAGCAGGGATGTCATGCAGCCAAGGGAGACTGCGACCTACTTTCGAGTCGCATGAGCGTTATGCGGTCCAAAATTCTCCAAACTCTCTCAACAGATTTCGTGGTAGGACACGTGGCGAATTGATAAAGTCTTAAACCACCCAGATATGTTGCAACAAAAAAATCTCAACAGACACCCAGCTGGCCGCTGAAGACCGGGTCTTGGTGCACTGTTACGGCCACGTGGCTACTTGACCACTTATGCGGCCCAAAATATGCCTCATCCAGAAGCCTCTATAAATAGTAGGGTATCACACCCATACAAAGGGCTGGAAATTTTTTCAAGAGCAAAGACTACGTCTGATAGTCCAAGGAGTAAGGCAGAGTTTCTACACTTCTCCCGAGCCTCCACCGTCACCCCCCCAGAATCAAAATTAAACAATTGTACTTAGATTGTTTCCTAGGATTTCTTTCTAGGCTCTCTTTTATACTTGCGAGTTTGCCATCAAATCCAGTTCCTCTGTAGTTCTTGTTTTGATAATTAATGGCAAACAGACGTTACTGTATTTGTCTAGATATTATCTGTTTAGACTATGTTTATGTTTATTTATTCTTGGAAACGTTTTTATATTCCAATATAGTATTATTTTCTTTTATGCACTTCTATAACTGTTTGAGATGTTGAGTTGATTATTTTTAAACTCTTTTATTTATGCATTTTTATTTTAGCATTTATTATCTCTTTTGGTATACATTTATGCTTAGCATTATCTCTTAGCTACTGCTTCAGATCATAAATTGTCTGTGAACTTTATGTTATTATTATCAATGTTTTTCTTCACTATTTGTTTCTTAAGCATAAATTATGGGAGAGCCTATCTCTTTGCAATTATTTTGCTAAGTGACAACGGGGGAAAAAATGATATAACATCTTTTTAGGATAATTATTCCAGTGGAGACAGTACCAAACAAACTTTTTAAATTTTTTTGTCAAATCAAGATCAAGATGTTATATCGGTCAAGGTTTGTCAATTATTAAAATGGAGGAGATTCTTGGCCCATTGGTCATGGTCGTACCGAATTTTAATAATTGACTAAACCATGTCTCAATATAAGGGCTACTTGGATGAAGTGCTACAAATTATGCATGCTACCGTTCAAGACTTGGAGCCATATTTGTCATTGTGTCTGTATTTCCAATTATCAATTATCAATGTATTTTTTATATTTTATTGAGTCTAGGAATACAATGTAAAATGCGTCATACTGGCAAATAAGCTACCCAAGAAACATTTTCAAAATGCCCATTTCGTTTTGAAAACAAGTCCAAAACCAAAAATCTAATTCCTAATTGCTTGAAAAGTCTCAAAAGCCAAAAATTTTGAGTTGCAAACCCAAATCCAATCTATTCTGGACCAACAAAATTCGAAGCAAATTTGCTCCGAATTCGGCCCGAGTTCGGTTCCATGAATGTTGCTTTTTAAACTTAGTCTTCCCGCAGTTACAGATACAACGACTATATGCCGAGGTTCTCTCATAGAATTCTATCTGAATTTTTTCCGAATTCTTCCTTTGAAAATCCAATAAATAGAGAAAAATTCTACCATTTCAATACACTAATTCACTTTCTTATCTCTTCTCTCTAAGCTTACTACGATCTTCCAAAGTCCTACTAAGCTTTTAGTTTCAAATCCTAAGCCAGTTACAATCCTCTAGTCGATTTTTCAACACGGTACGGTATAGAAGTTCAGAGTGTTGTAATAAAGAGGCTTGATAGAAGTAAGACACTTTATAATTGAAGTTGGTCGAGTGCTTCAGATCAAAGCTTATATTTATAGAAGTTACAAGGACTTTGTATTAAAAACTTGTGATTTTTCATCGTAGATTTCAATCGGGAGCTAAAGTTCTTCCAATTGGATTAGTCATCACATGAGGGAGACCAGTATAAATCGCCGTGTTTGAGTTTGTTCTTAGCACTTTACTTTTACTTGCTCATATTTGTTATATATTTCTGTTATCTTGATGCTAATAATTTTTTAGTAGCTAATATTTCGCTGCCTACTCTATTCACCCTCCTCTGGAGTATATCGCTTTACATTTCGATCCTACATGATTTATATTTCTATGAGATAAAATCATCACAGTGCAACAGTTAAACGATAAGCAAAACATTCCATCTTTTTCTTTTCTTTTTATATTACAGAGATAATAGTTCCTCTTTTCTTGTCTCTTTACAGACAAGTCATATAATCTCTTTTAACATCACACGTGTCTTTAATACAATTTTATCATTTCAGCATATGATAAAAAAACATGTAAACAATATTTACTTACGCAAGCATGGCAACTGTTCTTAAAACATTAAGCATAAACTCTACTATTGATAGCATAAGATTAGGGACATGTAAGCATTCTTTTTTCTCTTCTTATTAAGCATGACAAGGTCCTTTCAATTATTGTGATATTCTACTTTAGCATTAAATCATTTTATCTTGACTTAGGAAAGCAATAGTTCGTTCATTAAGCAACATATAAATTCTCTTATTCTGACATACTGGGTTGCTTTACAAACATTCTTAATGATTATGGAATTGTCCTCAGCAATAAACATTTATTCGAAATCTATGGATTCTTTATTAGACGTAAAAGAATCAGAAAGTGGAGCTCTTGTCCACCTACCCAGACCACTCATCTTTGTGATGACTTTGCTTGAGTCATCACTGATCTCTATGTCTGTATAGTGCCTTTGCAAAGCGAGGCACTACAGGAATGACCTATTTAAAGTCCCCAAAATTATGTAGCAATCTAGATTGTTAAATAAATCCAACAATATAAATAAAAACCTAAATTTGGCTTCATCCCCCAACAATAGCATACCAACGATATACTACGGTACATCGAATCGACAAGTCAAAAGGTTCTGGAACGAATAACAACTTTTTTTACCATTTTTGGCATACCGACGGTATACTGAAGGTATACCAATGAAAGCTGCTATTTTCTAATTTTTTTGACGTCCGTTGCAATTCGTCTCGTTTGTCTCCCTTCAACTCCTCGAACTTCTCCAACACACAGATGATACTCGTTGCACTTTCAGATATTCTTCACATAGGTTGGGAAGTCCACCCAACACTAACAACACTATTGAATAATATGATTCAGGTTTGGCTAATGTTTTATTGATCTTGTCTTTTTTCTTAAACAAACAAATAAACTAAAATAAAAAGTAAAGAGAACAAAAATAAAATTGAAAACTTGAAGAATAATAAGTGACAAAAGGAACGATTAAGGACAGATTGAGAGTCCTGACCTCAAATCTGACTAGGAGGAGACACAGACATAAAGGAAATATTACGCTCGACAACGACGGAAGCTTATAGACTTGTAGTCCACTACGGCTCGCTTCCTAAATATCAATGAGCCACGTCCGTTGCCTCCAAAGTTGGAGTTATGTATATTTTGAACTTTTTATTCGTTTACCAATTTTTATTTCTTTACAATTCGCAATCTTGTTTGGAGATTGTGATGGATGTATAGCTATATGTCATGGACTTAGTATTTTTTTATTATATTTTAACCCGTACGGTACACAAGCTTCCTACTCGAAGTCCCGTGCTAGCCTTCCCCAAACGCTTAGCGAGATCGTTAAGGCGTAGATGAGAATAATGTGGAGCAGAAGAGAGAAAGATTGGAAGATTAAATTTTACTTTGCTAAAGAAAGATTACAACTTTTGGAGGTGATGTCACGTCCTGACTCGCCGGATCGTTCGTCCTCGCATATATTCAAGGCGAATTGATCGTCCTCGCTAGGCCATGATGCCCTACAAGTCTAATTTGGACTTGTACAAGGCAAATATATACATTTGGTAATTTTTTGATGACAACAAGTTGAAATTAAACAGTACAGAGAGTTGAAGATGCAGCATAGGAAGAAAATAGACTTTTTATTGATAAAACTTGCAAAGTATATGTAAGGTCATTTTTACATTACATATGTCATTGTGGCTACATTTTTGAAACATAAAAGAAAAACCTTCGACAAACAGCTATGAAATAATCCTTGTCGTTCCATACATTCATGCTCCTTTATACGTTTGAACAAAAAGCCTTCGATCTGAATTGGGCTTCAAAATATGAGAGCTTCGAGCCGTCTTCCGTTCTTCAACTTCAGCTTAGTCTCGTGCTCTCGCAGCGTGCTCGTCACCTAGGGAGTTGGGGGTTAGCACACTTGCTGGTGAGCGGAACGAACCAACTCGTCTAAACCGACATTGCTTATTAAGGATTTAAGCATTTCAAGTGATCTTTCTATTGAGAATTAAATAAGTTGCAGTTCATATCGAAGGCATAGTTTAAAGTAGTAAATAACATAACTATTTTCAACTTATCTTACCACGATCGTGCTCCTCCTTGCATAAAACAGATATAATACTTACCACCTGCACAAGACAATAGGTGAGCATATTATCTATCTTATATGTGGTCATAGGTGTTACGACACCATGAGGGACAATTCTCAATGGAATTGTGACATGCCCTAACATTCCAAGATACGAGCCTAACTAGGGGTCTCGCAATGCCGCGTGCGAAGCACGAATCTCAAATTCCCTCTAGGTCGATTCGGTCCCGGTGCCCCGGATACCATTTTGAGGAAAATAATACCTTATACACAAGTTGTCCATGACCATGCAAGTGTGTGAATAGTTTAATCTATGCAATAAAATGCATGACAAAAATAGAATTTAGCAGTACGATTGTATAACTCACGCAACATTCCTCAAACCCGTATGTTCTGATTTGGCTATTTGCAAGTACAAATACTCCTGTAACACCCAGTTTTCCAAATAAGGGTAATTTTGAAATTTTGTAGTTATAATTATTATTTATTGATATTTATTTCATACTATGATTTTTGGTGATTTTTAATTATTTTAAACTATTTAAAATTATGACTTGTGATTTTGGTGTTTTGCTAGTGAAACCGTAGAGACTGTCTACCCTAGAGCCTAGCCATGTGATTAGGGTATTTCATTTATCATTTTTTTAGTTTGAGAGTATTTTTGTCATTTTTGAATTATTTGAATTTAATATATTTTATTAGGAATTTAAAATGATTTACTTGAATGGTGTGATTTAAATATTATTTAATTAATCTCCATGTGGTTTAGATTAGCCTAACCTGGATTGGACCTAACCTAGATTAGTCATAGCTAGTCTAGTGAGCCACATTGAGTCTAGTTAGTATTGGTTAGTTGGGTTAAGTCATGATTAGTTAGAATGAATAGGATGTAACTTGACTAGAAGAAAAACCTAGATTTTAGGCCATTGAATAGGCTAGATGGAATGAGAGCCATTAGATTCATCCCCAAAACCCTAAACCTAGCAATTATGACCAGCCTAGGGATCCCCCCCTTACTATAAAGTCTCTCTCAAAGTTTGTGCCTCCTCTTTATTCATCCCTTCATTTTCTAAGGAAAGGTTTGTTCTCCATTGAAATTTCTTCATAGTTTACTCAATATTAGTCCATTTTCATTGAAACTTCTTCCATTGTAACCTAATTAGTGTCCCTCTACTGTTGGTGGAGGCCATTCTCAGGTTTGGTACAATTTGGAGCCATTGGCTAGCTTGAGGAGATCTCACTTTTGGGAGCTTTTCTTGTGAAGGAATACACATAGGTAACTTTCTATTTCCTCCACCAAATCTCGATTTCTTTGCATTGATAGGAAGCCCTAGGTGTCCCCTAGCTGTGTGGAGTGTTTGGTAAAAGTTTGGATTCGTTCGTGTCCGTATTGGACACGTATCGCATGTATGTTATAGGTGTTTGTTGAAATGCCTCAAAGAGAGTTTTTGTTCTATTTTCAAAATGTTTTTGATTGATTCTGTAGATCTCAGTGTGTACATCATTTCCCACTTTGTCTTATGTCCTGATAGTGTCGTGTCGTGCCCACACGAGGACACGAACTCGGCTGCGCCCGAGCTAAGGGTTTCCCCTGCTCATCGTGTCTTCTCCTGGATACGACACGCGACCTCTGGACACAAAACTTGACACAGACCTTGGGGTGGTGTCTGACACGCCACGTGTCAAGTCTCAGATGACCACATAGCGTGTCGAGGGAGGAATCAGTGTCGCACTGGTTTTTTACTGTGCAGTGTCGCGTGTGTGCAGCGTTCTGATACGCGTGTTTCGACACGTCCATGCGACTCGACACGGCGGTACAGGGTGCCACGTAGGTAGCACTATATGGGGCGAACCTAGGGGCACGAGCACGAGGCTAGTGTCACGTCGTGTCGCGAGCACGAGGCCTCGTACTCACTGCACGACGCTGTGCCTTGTGCACTGTGTCTGTGTGTGTGCACATTCTGTTTGGACACGTTTGTGTCCGTGTCTTGGACACGGGAACACTCTCTGGACACGAGTATGCATACCATATTCATTACCAACCAATTTCACTAATTGATTCCTCAATTTATTGCATAATTCCTATTCGAATACCCTATGTCTGACATTTCGGATACAGGGTTAAGGTGTGTGTTTGCAGAGGTTTTCATATTGAAGTTTCCTGTCAAATTTGAATTCCCAGCATGTTAGATAGATTCCTACATGATGTATGCTAATGTGTGATTGGTTTTTAGTTAGTCATTGCTTCGAGCCTGTTGGGAATTAGAACATGGGGTTCCTGTCCTATTATACTGATATGTATTAGTTTGTTTGAACTGTCAAATTCTCAGATACGTTGAGGGGTTCACTGTTGACTGATTCAAATACCATTTAATAATATTAATGTTAATTTTACTGTGATTGCATGATGTTAATTATCTATTAATCCTGAATTACAAAGGTATGTTAGCTGTCAACAAAAATTTGAGTTGAACTGTCACATGTATCCTATCTACCCCTGTCAATTACTAGATTCCTGAGAATATATGAATTGATTTCCTTTTCTTCTTCAAACTGAGATGCTATGTTCACTCTTTTTCTGCACCTTAACCATGGCACATTAGGTCCTGCCTTTCACTCACAGTTCACACCCCATATTACTGTTGTCTCATACACACCCTGTCATTTTCTTGCACACTTTTCACAAGTGTCACTCCATATTGCAATAACAGAGACACACACCATTGCACACACACTCACCCTTACATGAACACACACACCCATGGGCTAACTGTCACACATTGACAGTACACACACACACAGGGCACTCTAACCTGTCATTGAAGTAGCCCCAATCCAATCCCTTACCTGTCCTAAGTAGCAGTCCTATTGAAGCCCCCTAGACAGCCCAAACACCCATCCATTTTAGTCCCCATACCAGCCATTTGGACATCCCATGAGCTGTCCTATAGGAGTCCCAAACCAGTCCTATAAAACCTGTCACTTAGTCCCAAACCAACCCAACTTCAGTCCAATTTTGGACAGCATATAGCTCTACAAACCAGCTATAAAAGCTGTCCAAATAGCCCCTAACCCACAGCCAATGTGCTGTCCCCATTCTCCCAAAATAGTCCAATAATACATCCCCATTTCAGTCCACTATAGGCTGTCATTACACCACATTTCAGTCCAGTTTTGGCCTGTGTAATGGCTGTCCTTACTGCCCAATAACAGCCCATATGGCTGTCCTATTGACAGCTATTGAGTCCCCATGTTAGCCCTATATGGCTGCCCCTAAACTCAGTCCAAATTGACTCAACCACAGTCCCATTTCCAACCCCCCAAGACTTGAAATCAGTCCATTTATGGACAGCCTTAAGCAGCCTATCTAAACCCTTCAAAACTGAGAAGTAACCCCCTGTACATGACACACACACACATCCTATACTATACATATGCCATGTTTATTAGTGTAATCTCTATATGCTAGTTGATGTTCACATGTTACACTATTGAGATATTAACCCTTAAACCCTTTATTTGAAATGTTAGTTAAATTCAGTAATTGGCAATACATGAGCTGTATGCATAGGTGATGTTGGTCAAATTTCAGATTTCATATATGTGAACTAACTGCCATGTTAACCCCCCTTCTTTACATACTTGCTATATATGTATATAGATATAGATAGAGCTATATATGCATGTTCTATGATGTATATGGCTAACTTAACCAATTCTATTTCTAATATATATGTAGATGAGTGTATATACCTTGTTAGCCATGCATGTTAGGGACAAATTGGATATGTATGGTAGATGGTTAATAAATGTGCCATATGTAGTATAACTCATAGCTAGAATCTTGATACCCCTCTCATGTACACCTCCATGTTCACACACATAGCCTTACATGCTAGTTCCCTCTCTAACTTTCTCTTATTGTATAATGTTGTAAATATATGAAATCCTATATACATATAGCCATATATAAATTCCATGATAAATAGCTAAATATGAATGTGCCTTGATGTGTGGCTTGTGTTTGGCTTGTATAGCCTTGTGATTGGTGTGTGATTGCTAGACTAGGCTTGGTTAGGCCTAGTGAGACTTATTAGACTTTTTGGGCTAGGACTTGACCTAGTTGACCTAGTTTGACTAGTCTAGTTGACTAGAGTTGACCGAGAGTTGACTTGGGTCTAGTTTGACCTATACAGCATGCAGATGCATTGTACATTTCATATATCACCCTCTGTATACATCTTGACTTGTGTTGTTCTAACTAGGAGTCAGGTACCTCATCTCGGATAGTACATTTACTTCAGACATTCAGATACGAGGTGAGTACATTCTCTGACCATTTCATACTTGTCTGGATTTACATTCTTGCTCTAGATTACTGTACTTGATGCTGACACGATTATTATCACGGATTGGTACTATATGGATCTTCTTTTGAGATGTTATCCCCTTATATTCACTAAATACATATTGTGATGTGCGTTTCACTTACATATTGTTTTTATTGAATACCCATATCCTTGTATACTCACTGTGCATATTGTACTCTCATTATCACATGAGTTCCAGGGATAGACCATTGTACACTATTGTATAACATTGTACAACTATTATATAACATTGTACATCTATTGTATAATATTGTACATCCATTGTATAACATTGTACACTATTGTATAAGATAACGTAACTGGAGTGGATCCTTGTGTATTGATTGGGGAGGGGGAGTAGAATTGGTTATGTACCCAAATCCTATTGTACAACATTGTATAACTATTGTATATGTCTATTGTACACCTACGTACAATGGAGTTACCATTGTATTGTCCTAGACCGTTTACATAACCATATTGTACTCTAAGTCACAGTTGGCTTACAGTTCTTACTTATCATATATAGATATTTCCTGTTATTAAATCTCTACTATTTTTCATATACATTCTTCTTTCAGCGTTTCATGTACCTTACTCTATTGCATGCTTTATATTTCCTAACTTGATATGAACTGCGTGAGATGTTTTGTGCTCGCTCCCGTCCTGACTGGACTTGTTGAAAATTTTACAGAGGATGATGAGGAACCCTGCACCCCTTACTTGGAGCTTGCCTAGTTGACACTCGTGACCTGAACCCCTGGGGAGGTTCAGGCAGCTGCTCAGGATGATACCTTGCATAGTGTAGATAGCTTAGACTGTTCTTTCTTTTCGTGTTTAGCTGTTGTCTTTATTTTCAGAGTTGTATATTTTAGAGATGTTGAGACTGGTAGTTGTTGAGACTCTGTCATTTCATTCTACTGTACCACAGTTGAGGATTTCTTATCTATTTCCATCGTGCTACATTCTACCTTAGATTATGATTGAGATGTACCTCTGTGTTGGCCTCCTTTTGGAGAGTATATTCATGTTATGTAGTTATAGTTTATGACCTAGAACAGCGTTCTACCACTGACACTGCGGCGTAGGCTGGGCGCTATTACGTACTCGTACCCTTACGGTGGGTACGGGTTGTGACAACTCCGAGGCACCGTGCCACAAATCGATGTTTCAATGTCCTTCATTTCAATAGTTTTTTCAATTTTGAACCGAACTGTTCGCCTCGATGCGAGGTGCTAAGTTAATGTCTCTAGGCCTATTTATTCGAGTTATATTATAGTTATCCCATGTTCTTTATCTTATAGTGGCACAGTATATATGCTCGACCAACATCATTGATTTGAATGTTGAACTTAAAAATTTATTGACGAAAAGGAGTAGAAAAGAAGAGGCCGAACCACCAAACTAAATGAATTACGACAAAAGTAGGGGATCGCTTCACAACGTCAAACGTCAATTACACGAACTTCTGCAATGGCACAAACATCATATTAGAATTCCTTCTTCAATATTTCCCTTTCGAAATTTCCAAAGGCGCATTCAAAAATCGACGCGAAAGCACACTCATTAAAACCAACAACAGATTGGTCCCGTCAAAGGAACTCTTATTTAGAGCTCATTCGCCAAGACACATTCCGTTGCATCTAGAACTTATTCTAACAGAAGCCGATCTATTAGTTGGAATAGTTCTTATATCATTCGTCCAAATCGATTTTATTGATGCGCAAAGATTTTCGTATACCAAACTCGTTGCTGAGCCACACTAGCCATCTATGTTCCCGATTGTGCCTAACTTGTTATGAGCCTACTATATAGTGCTTCGCTCCAACAAGAATGGGGCACTACAGGTGGGAAGCAAATAAGTCTCGTACTTATTTATATTGTCCATAGGGCTTACAAAAAACTTTTAAAAACAGAATATTCCAGGAATTATTCTAAATCTAGATAATTACAAAGAAGCTTCTAGTCTATCTAGAAAGATCAAGGGCCATCAATAAGATCTTGGGCCTTCTGGGAATATTTTGAGTCTTCTGAAAGATTCTCGAGCCTTCTAGAGGATTCCACCATCTTCTAGAACATTCTGGAAGCTTTCTGCATAACCCCTGTCCTTGAAGGGTTACGTAAATTTGTCTCAGTGGGGCACAAACTTTTGGACGTGGCATTCTTCCCCACCTATTTTATCGATGCCCTCGTCGATGGGTGCACCAAGTCTCAAGACAATATGTCCATCCTCGTAGGCATGGTCACTATGCATCGTCCCTTCTTCGTGGGTCTCGTATGGCACTTTCCAGACTTGTCCATCTTCTCCTCAAGATCAGAAGCAAACTGGTTCACTACACCAACTCTGGCCTTGGTTTGTGCCCTCCTCGACGCAGAGAAGGACTCGTACGGGCTGTCGAGTCGTCTACCTACCTTATCGTGTGGCTGCATATGGTTCTCCATACTCCCGCACATGCGAGTCCCAATACAATTCTGTCGACCCAAATGTCCCCCACGAGCTTTGAGAGACTTCTTGCGGGAGCCACTACACTTTGTCGCCTCTGCCTCTGCGCAATCTACGACGTGTTTTTCTGTACTTGTGTCCAGCTTGGTAGTAAGATTCACTTCCCTCCACGAAAGTGACTCATCGGGACCCTCCTTTGTAATACCATTGGTCTCGCATGAAAGGTTCCTCCTCGAAGCCCTCCTTCCTTTTAAGCCCCACTAAAAATATCGTATCCCTTTGGCCACCCTTCTTGACATAAACAGCGAAGACAGCTTTCTCCTTCGAAGGCTTGCCTCATGTAGGTTTCATCATACACGATGAGCCTTCCTCCATGAACCCGCGACTCCTAATTGTGCCATCGAAACCGTCTTTGCCGCAATAAGGAAATCCATGCCCATTATCATCTTAAAGTCATCTAGTGATGTTGCGGTAAAATTGGCAACACCCGACCAAATTTCAACGCTACGTGGACCCCCTTAGCTACCCCCTTCATGGGACAGACCTCCCCATTGATTGCCTTCATCTTGCTCGAATCTTCTTCCAAGGCTAGACCCAAGTGACGGACCTCCGCATCCACGATGGAGTTGTGAGTGGCGTCCGTGTCAACCAACGCCCGTATGCTCATGCTATTGATCCTTAAGCCAACGAATATGAGCTCCATTCTCTGAGTCTTCGACTCAACGGACTTGGTCTTCTTGGTGTTGAGTAAGCGCAACGCTCTTATATGCGCTCCCACTTAGCACTCATCGTCCTCCACTTCTTCGGTTTGGACGGCGCTAACATGCATATCCTCTTTGGACAATCCAGAGTAAGTGATTTCTTATACATATGAAGCACGAAACTACTCGTTCAGGTTGGGCCTTCTCGCGCTTCTTTTCCTCGGATGGACCCTCCTTGGGTAAGCCCTCCTGTCACTCCCCGTTCCCGGTATACTTATTTTTTTCGTATTAGTCCTGTGTATAGTGCTTGGTATATGTACCTTGATTACAAGTATCATGTATTTGTATATGGTCATGGCATGGAACAATGTCTCATCGCAGAGTAGTGTATCACCCCTTATCCTTGTCTTGTTGTAGGTGTGGTTCATTGCTTTGATGATAGAATAAATAGACCGTGTTGTGATCAGGATTTCACATAGGTTTTTAATTATCTGTATCATGTGGCATGGAGCATGTCATTAGTCATTTGGTTAGAGTATGATAAGGATTAGGGTTTAGTAGAATCACCTTGCCCCACCCCTATATATACTTTCCTCTCTCTCTCCCCCCCCCCCCATTCATTCTTTTTATTTCCTCCCAACCAGCCCTAGGCAAGTATATCTTGCACTAAATGGAGAGACCACTTGCTCATCTCTTTTCTTTGATTTCTTCCACATATTATTAGTCTATATTATGCATCTAAATTTTTTTTACATGATTAGTTCTTGGAGTTTTTGGATTTAATAGCTAGTTTAGTGTAGATCTAAGTTTTAAATTTAGGATTTTACGAGTTTTTGATGGTTTTGAAATCTAGTTGTTCCATGTTGTAGAAAATTTGATTGTATGCAGTTTTGGCTTTTTGCCGGATTTTCAGTCCCGGAGAGGAAGTTATGGTCATTGGAAGTTTTTGGAACTTCTATGACTGAACTTGTTATTTGGGGACGATGACCCTTATGCGCGTAGAGGCCATGCGTCAAGAAGTCCTTGCCGCATCACCCCTGACAACATGTGCGCTATATACATAGGTTTTCTATGTGCATAGGTTAAAGGTGCATGATTGTTTGACATGCTCAGTCTTGCCATGTGCAGTACTTGCCATGCGCAGTCTTGCTATGCGCAGTACTTATCATACGTAGTCTGGCCATGTGTAGTAGTTGTCATGCGTATTAGTTGCCATGCGCCTGATTTCCATGCGCTTGATTGTTCCATGCACATGAATGTTCCATGCGTATGACTGTCTCATGCGCATGACGGTTCCATGTGCATGACTGTTCCATGCGCATGACTGTTTTATGCACCCGAGACCCATGCGCATGTTTTGTTAGATTTATATTTTTTGTGGTTTTGCTATTTTCCCTTGGTGACTTGATTTCCTGTGCTGACCTTTCTGTGCCATGAGTAACTTAGACTATTCTCATTTCTGACTTATGCGCCCAAGTGACCTGTGTGCCCAGAAATTTCCCCTGATTTGCTTAACTTGACTATGTTCTTGACTTGATTGTGTTCCTGAGTAGATTACCTGTATATGTGCTGGTACCTTTTCCAAGTGTGTAATAAGGTACAATCTAAGTATGCACTAAGATGCTATTATATGAGTGCATTGAGGTGCGACTTTTCTTGTTTAGTGAATCTGCGTGTTATATGTCAGTACATTCATATTTTCTAGCACATTTAGGGTAAATGGTCAGTAACATTTGCGTGGTATGACGATTGTTTGTTTGATGCAATACACTAATGATGGATCTAGATTTGAGACTCTATGAGCCAATGTGAATTCATGCTTAGGGTACATGTACTTAGGTACGACATCTAGGAGGATGAATATGTGATCACGACTTGTGATTCCAATATAAACATAGGGTTAATTCTAAGCAACATGAATCTGTAGAAGTATTGTGAGGGAACAGAATCTCGAGATCATACGTTACCAGCTACCCTAGGCTCTGTCCTAACGTGTCAGGTTGGCCAACACGGATACTGCATATTCATCTGCACTAGTGGAGTGTAGTATACGGTTTATTAAATGCTGAGCTAGTACCTCCCTATAGGAGGACTAGAACTGTTATTACTTGTTTAGCACGGTAGCCTTACGAGGGACCGATGCATTTCTGCCTGCCTGTATTATATCTGGTTCGGCTAGCCCTGCTTGGATACGATACGATCTGAGGATTCCTATAAATAAGCACTTCTGGGATAACCAATTAAACTATAAACAATCGTAGGATTGATTGATTGCTTGTAAAATGACTTGCTTGTAATATGTTTCCTTCTGTTAGTAGCCGAGGATATGGACTATCGTAGTGCGTGGTCCAACACATGTCCTTATTTGGTTGTTGGGTTGGACTATTATGCTACGACAGGCTATGGATCGAAATTATGACACAGAAGCCTATAACCTGACCATGATTATAGGATGTACTCTATCTCAACACGATTACGGCACCCTTTGTCCTTGTTTGGTTGTAAGGGTGTCGTATTGTCTCGATATATAATATAAGCCTACAATCCTTGTTCTAGGTCTTTTTTTATTGCTTGTGTTTTGTCTTATTCATTATGTGCTCCCTTGTGGTACTTTCTATTTGGGGCTTGACCCTACTAGTTTTGTTTGCCATATTTCGTAGCAGAGCCTGAGGATCTAGCCTTCTACTGAACAATGATGCACACTAGGAGCAGGGCATCGGGGACCATGAATGGGTTCCTTCTTCACCACTCTGTTATCTTCTAGTTTATACTTGGCATTTAGCCATCGGCACCTGTTCGTCGGATGTTCTGGACATCTAGTTTCCTTACATAATTATAACTAAATCAGACTACAGCTGACTATGGTTATGCACTATTTACTCTCGGTACTAATTTATCATTTTGTGTAGCTAGTCCCATGAATCATTTTGATGAAGCGTCGGGGATGCCTTACTACTTTGTCTTATATGATCATTATTTAGTACTTCTTGCTTTGATTGATTGAGATATAGATGCTTTATGAGACTATAGGAGACTTGATTGTAGCATGCACCCCTAATCTCTTAACAGCCATAATCGTCGTACGATGTCTTCTTACCTTATATGGGATAGCTGGCTATGTACGTCTCCATATTTCAGTACTGGGGCGTAACACCTCCCGCTCTCTCCTACCATTCTCCTTGGTAGTTTTTGGCTTGGCCTTGGCATCGTTGTCGTCCCATATGTACTCTACGAGCCTCTGGACTGCTGCCACGACTGTCACGCCCCAGAACCAGAATACACTCAAGTGGGGATGGATAAGGCCAGCTACGTAATACCAAAGTACACCAGTACTCTGAAATCATGTATAAGCTGTCAAGACATGGGGGTTACTTCTACAAGCCAACAGTCGATCCTAGGTCAAGCAATCCTAGGTATCTCAATCACAGGCAATTATACAAATAATAAGAAGTATGATCATCGGACGTACAATAGTAAAGCATTACAAACCATATATGCATGGATGATCATGAAGCTAGTAATACAAAATAGAGAACTAGCAAAAGCAATAGTCATACATGATAAGCTCTAGCTATAGTCTAGAATACGTACATTATGTTTAGGTCTGTAGGCTAAATATCAAGAACCAAAACACAAGCTAAACACATGCTCGGAGGCTAAACGCCACAAAAGAATAATGTACATATCAAGTGGAAGAATAAAACAAGAAACCCACTCAGGTACTTTGGTGCTCCGGGTGGTCACCGTCGAGTAGATGGTGCGGAAGATCCCTTGGGCTCCTCTATCAGATTTGGCCAAACAAAACCAGTGGGGTCAGACCCCAAATAGCAAGTACCACAAAGAAAGCCAAACTATGGAATAAAACCAGCAATAACTAACATAGCAATGGTTAGGAAAAGCAATAAGTATATGTGAATCGAGACTCGTGCACTACCAATGCACTTATCCCGAGAATAGAAAAGATAATAAGTAAAGCATCATGTGACGTAAGGTAATTAATACGTGACATAATGTATAATGTAGTCATGTTAAGTAAACGGAAGCTTGAGAATATGTAAAATCAATTGATCATATAAGCATGTAAGCCAGCCGGGTCATGAGAGCATGTTAACTTAGCATAGGGATCATGTAAAGCTTGTGAGATAACTGAACATGTGAGCATGTAGGAACCATATAGGACGACAATGATAGAATGACTTAGGAACTATCCCGAAAGTCAAGTTACAAACCGTAAACCAAACAAGGACTGGGGTTGTAACCCTTCTCCTGAAGAGAACTTAATCTTCAATCAATGTTTAGCATAAGATCATGTAGAACATGTGAGTACTGAATAGGACGACAAATGATAAGATGACTTAGGAGCTATTCCGGAAGCCAAGTTACAACCCGTGAACCAAACAAGGACCGGGGTTGTAACCCTTCTCCTGAACAGAACTTAGCCTCCGATCATTCATCGACAAAAGTAAGGCATAACAATAATATACTAAAATAAATATACGAATACTGCCTAGACAGAACTAGACTGGACTGACTCCATCCGTCAATCACGGCCAAGTAATGAGTACGGCTTGATACTTTAACTAACTAGGGTTATCACAAGCCTAATTACTACAAGATGCAATGAGATGTTCCAGCAGTCACAAGCCCTGCAGACTATCCGAGTTATCCTTTCGCAGGTTGAGAGAGTTGTATTAGGTGACTTTGTGGTGCAACACATGACAGTGTGCTGGAAATGTGCCCTACTCGTCGGCAGGCTACAAGTCCAATTAAAGCACCTAGATAACGGGATTGTATGTGACTGAAAAATCTCTTTATGAGCTACTTGATTAATCTAGTCGTTATCCTAGTCAGATTCAGTATGAATCCCTGACCGTGGTAATCAAGAATCCATATCCTAGACATGATGCAAGACGAGACATGTAGCTTATGCACGCATACACAAAGAATTTAACCACAGTGTCTAAAAGAGTTACATTAGCAAGGAAAAATAGTCGTCACAACAACATCTTGATTAAGCATGTCATGCTTAGGTTTACTTGTCATGTAAGGAGTACTTGTCAAGAGTGCGCCTCTACGGGCCACTATCATGTAAGGCAAAGAAAAGACATACTTGTCAAGAGTGCGCCTCTACGGGCCACTATCATGATTAAGCAAAGAAGAGACATAAATCATGAGTACACCCCGACGGGCCACTATCTAGATTAAGCAAAGAAGAGACATAAATCATGGGTGCACCCCGACGGGCCACTATCTAAGAATAAGCAAACATGACAATAAGGATCGCATGTACAAATTAGATAAAAGACGTATCATGGCATGGGAAAAGGAATAAATGAAAGTATCACTTGACATAAAACAATAATTGAATCTGTGCTAGTGTTAAGAATATAAGGGGGTACAATTATTCTCTAACTGTATAAAATTATCTAGTCATGTTAAGAAAATTTATTGCAGTCGAAGAAAACCTCAAAATGTCAAGTACAGAAAATATGCCAAAAAATCAAAACTATGATTTAAATCATCGATCGCATATGAACTCCAATTGAAGTGAAACAAGAAGATTCTTGAAGCCAAGACAAAGATCTATAACCTTACACTAAGGGCCATAGGAACGAGCATGGATAAAAGTGACAAGAATCGTCCTGACAAGAAACGGCACAAGGGGTCAAAAGGGGTGCCATGGATAGCATGCGCCCGGGGACGACATGCTCCC
This sequence comes from Iris pallida, assembly GCA_029216955.1. Classification (NCBI taxonomy): domain Eukaryota; kingdom Viridiplantae; phylum Streptophyta; class Magnoliopsida; order Asparagales; family Iridaceae; genus Iris; species Iris pallida. Next base: position 12,097,185 of record JANAVB010020198.1, on the reverse strand, counting down.
AGGGGCTGCATGCGCCCAGGGTAGCATGCGCCCAGGAGAGCATGCACCCAAGTGATGGTATGTACACAAAGGATGGCATGCGCCTAGGAAGCCATGCGTATAGAGCTGTATGCGCCCAGGTTAGCATGCGCCTAAGAGCATGGCATGTGCCCAGAAGAGCATGCACCCAGGACTATGCACCTATGGCTAGTCGTATCATGGAGAGTCAAGTGTTAGGGAAGGCATGCGCCTAGGGTATGCGCCCATATGATGGGGACATGGTGTACTTGGAAGAAGGCCAGGAGACTATCTTCCTGTAAACCCCTAAAAAATTTCACTACATTTTTTTATTATTTGTTTTATGCGGATATTTATACGACAAGTACGAGTACGTACATACATGATATTCATTTATCTAGTTATTTTACACAAAGAGTTTATTTTAGGTTTCGTAAATATAGTAAATAGTTTTGTTTTCGAAATACATAAAGAGTAAATAATTTGTATATAAATATTTTTTCGCAAAAATTTAGTCAAATGTTTTATTTTTATTACTATAAAAATGCTTTTTATTTATACAAGTATGGGTAATGATTTAAGAAATGATACTTTTCTCTTTTTATCTACTATACTAGAAAAACATGTTTTATATAAAATACTAATTGCATGCGAGTACATGAAATTCAATTCATGTATATATTTTGAATTTTTGAAATTATTTTAGTAATTATTTTAATTTATTAAAAAGGTATTCAAATATTTATTGTAATTTTTGAAATTATTTATTACTATTTTATATTATTTATAAAAATTTATTTTGAATTTCTTCTATTTAATTAAACTTATTATGGGTATTTAAATTTGAAATTTTCTTATTACTTTTAAAATGCTTAATTTAAATATGGAAGTTATCTATATTAAATTTGGATTTGAATATAAATAGATTTAATTCGAAATTGGATTTGAATTTGGATTGAATCGGTTTTAAATTGATTTAAATTTAAAAGTGAGATATCAAAAGGGGTTTTAAATATTCTAAGTCCATATCCATTTTGGAGACTCCACCTCCTATATAAGGAGTCTCCATATGCTCTCCTTCCCAAATAGTCCACAAATTTTTCCACAAATATACGAGCGTGCATCGTATCCATGTTCCCCGTCCAATTCTTATTCCATTTTTTTACAAATACATTATCTACCTCTCTGTGTCGACAGACCCGACACAATCAAATTCCCAATCTAAACCTATTCTAATCCTGTCCACCACAGTTTCTTCCCCGCCTACCCGACCAAAGGTTGCACCCTCGTCCCTACTACCGGCCTGCTGCCAATAACCAGACCGCCACCACCTACGTCGGTCACCGCTCCCATCCCAATCACCACGACCACCAAAAATTACTACCGCCATCATCGTCGTGGCCATCCCGGCCGCTGTCACCACTACCGTCATCATCATCACCCCCATGACCGACGACCTCCACCAAGATCGAGCCATCCAGCACAGCCATTATCGCCACCCTGATCGACTGCCCGTCTGCCATGACAACCACCTGTCGACCGAGCCCAAGGCCTCAACCCGAGCCCTGCCTATACTACCATCATCACTCACAGAAACTGCCACCGTAAGCCGCGGCCATCCCCAGCAATCTGACCGCCCCTTGACCATAACAATCGGTACCACCCTCACCAAAAGAACCACCACCACCACCGTAAAACCCTATCGACGGAACCACCACCTCCGGCCAGTGGCCAACCCCGATCCCCTCCTCGACCCACTCCAGCAATCACCACCACCAAATAAATTAACAAAAATAGAAACCCTCACATGTACTTCCGTCGTTGTGCCCCCAATTTCCCCGCCTCAGATCCACCGCCATGCGGGTCTGCCGGAACCCCTCGTCTTCGGTTGGATCCTCCGTCCCGTCGTGAAGCCCCGTCGTAGTCTTCTACGCCATCCTCCGCGGCGCTGTGCGCCATCGCTGCCACCAGATCGTGCCCACGCACAGCACCTGACCCTCCGGTCGGCCGTAGACCACCATGCCTCCATCCGCTCGTCGCATCCCCTCTCATGGCAGCGTTTCATCGTGCCCGCCCCGTGCACCAACCATGCGACCGTGCCACCGTGGGGTTTCTCCACCATCGGCGACGGGCAGGCCTCCACGTCCCTCTTTTCTCTTCTCATCTGTGTACCTCGCAGCCGCCCGCGCTGCCTAGCCTGGCGCCGTCATCTCCACTCCGACCCCTCTCCCTCTTTCGACCTGTCTCTGACTCCGACAGCCGCTGCGCCCATCCGCGTAGCCAACCAAGCCTCCACGGGTGTGCTCACCGCTCCCACCACTCCTCCTCGCCTCTTTCGCTCCCTACTTCTCCTCTCTCCTCCCCTTTCCGAGCTTCCTCCGCCTCTTCTTCCCTCTCTCTCTCTGTAGTGCCCCGCTCCTCGCGGTCTACTATGTAATACCTACGGCTTGCTGACTCAGTCTTGAACTGAGTATTTGGGGAAACCTTTGCCGATATCGATTGATCACGGATGAAATGCAATGAACCTTTCCAATTGATGGATTGGCTTCTATTGAAATGAATCCAAGAGTTTTGTTGGATGTTTTCTTTCGCTGCTTGGTTTTAATGAATGCGTTTTCGTGTTGGTTTTTGATGATTGGTTTTCATTGTTCGCTTTTATCGTATTTTGCGTTCATTCCGAATCTTGAGAGAAAGAGACGAAGTATGTTAATCAATTGTTGGTGCCAATGTAGAACGCGTGAATTGTTCGTGAACGACGCGTGAAGTCCCTCATTCTCTCAACTAAGATTCATCTCGATGAGTTGCTTCAACCGAACAAACATTGATCTGTACGTCTAATAAAAATGATCTCTAGTCCACTATGTTGTCTTGTCCCTATGATCAACGATACCACCTCAACAAAATATAAGAGAAGATAATTGAATTGAATCAAATGCAAGAATATGTATTGTTACTCTATCTGCTCCATAAGAATGATCTTCTGTTCGGTTACTAAGTATGCTTGAAAATATAGACATGTACAGACGAACTTGTACGTGTTGAGATGAATAAGAAGGCACGAAATGAACGTGTCGTATATCTGTGCATAAGTGCAAATATGTCTCATCTGATAGAACGGCTAGAGCATGCATTTGGTCTCGGATAACTTGTATACAAGAAAATATTTGTCTCTCGGGTGGTATCTGGGGGCACCTGGAACCGCTCGGCCTAGGAGAGATTAAGAGCACCCTGGGATAAAAGAGACCTTATGTTAAAAGGGTAGCCGACATCTGAGTCCTTAGCGACGAGCTGAACCAAAGAGTCACAACGGCTAATCAAGGAGATACCCCATGGACCAACATGTAGAATAGTCCACCTGCATGACCCGAATTACAACTTCAATATCTGCAAGAATGAAACATGAATTACTCGTTATGCAAATTGTGCTAACATATTTTTGTGCAGGGATGACTATCGGCAATGGTAAGTTGCTTATGAAATATTTCTACTATCATGTTCTTATGAATTATTAAAAAGAACCTAGACAAGTAGAAAGATCACTAGTAAAATGTTAGCTCCATATATTGATTTAGTACAGAAATTTGCGAGTTCGGCCAAAAGCCGTTCGCCAGTACATGATGTGTGCTAACCCACATTGTGGGCATCCTTTTTAGAAAGCTAAAGGAGACAGAGGGATTTCAAGTGAGGCACTAAAGCTCGTCTAGCCCAGTAGAGCTGTGGATTGCCTCGAAGCTTCATTTTCATTCCAGTCAAGTTTTAAGTTTCTTTTTCTTTTGAAGGTGTCTTTTCATTCCAGCATGTAATAAAGGGATATGATGTATGGGCATTGCGACTATTTTCAAAAAGATAGTTTTAAAGAGAATCATGTAGCCAATATAAGGCAATCTGAGTTTGTAAAGCTTTGTACTTGTATTCCTATCAAAGTTTATCAATAAAAGAAGTATTTCCATTTCAAATCTCTGTGTTCAATATTTGGTTTTCTGCAATGAATGGGTGCGTGCGTGTGTTTTTGCTTGACTAGTTATTTTGTGTATGTACATGGCCTTGTGCAAGCGCAACTTAGGCTTGCACGGCATCACGCCTTAGCGAGGACGAACGATCCCGCAGGGATCCAGGCAAGACGGATGACCCTAACGGGATCGGGGCGTGACACTCTCCCCGACTTCTTTCCCCCACTCCCTCTAATTCTCTCCTCTCGTCCTCCTCTTCACTCTCGATCTCCCACTCCCACTCCTCTTCTTTCCCTCCCCCATTCCCAAGCTTCATTCTCTTTCCTTTCTTTCCCAAAGGAAAGATAAGGAGCAGTATTAGCTGCTTCAGTTATCTTTCTTCTTTTTTTATTTTTTATTTATCATTTATTTTGAATGTTGTTTGTTCTTTTGGGTTCCTTTATTATTGTTTTATTATTTAATATCAAGGTATATATTAATATCAGTAAGTATATTGTTAGGTAATTATTATTCATTATTATTAATGTATATAAGTACAATATTGTATACCAGTATATATTTAGAGTATATACTTGACTATTTTGCTATCAGATTAACATTAGTAATTTTACTATTTATTATTGTTATTATTATTTATTACTTATTTCGTCTACAAATATTAATATTGTTAAATATTATTCTCTAAACATTTTTAAAGATAGTTTTACTTAAAAAAAAATCATACTCTAACAAAATTTAGTTTTCCCTAACAATCCTTACTAAAATTTTATAAAACTATTTTATATATCCCTAGTCTTTTAAAATACTTATTCCTACCTAAAAAGTATATTTTACAAATCTAGAGTTTTTTTTTTTGCTTAAAACTAATTTTATATATTTTTTATTATTCATTTTAAAAAATTATTTTTCTAGTAACCATATATTCAAGGATTATAAATAGTTTTCAAAAATCTTATATATACATTAATTATCTATTTTCCTTCGACTATCCTCTTGTCCGTGGCTAGTCCCACAACTCCTATTCCATTGCCAATCATGTACTTCATTACGTCAACCCTAAATAATCAGACCGTTCTGGACCTGATGGAATAGTCCATGCCATCATCAGAGGCCGTCTTGCGTAGTTATAACATCGAGATTATATTTTGTGCCACATTGAGCATCGCAGCACACCAATCGATCCTACCAGGCAAGTATACATTACTATATTTACTGTCATATTATTTATTTTCAGCATTTATTTACTTATTTCATATTTTTGTTTTAGTTGTTATAAACTGCGCGTCCAAGCCACAATTGGGTGCAAGCGACTCTATTAGTCGTTACTTTATTATATGCATGTCGACTTAATTTTAGCGGACTACCTTCTTGCTGTGGGATATTCTTATATCTCCTTCGGCCATGACACTCTCACTACACGGTTTGAGACATTTTGCTAGGGGCACGACTTATGGACTGGACATCTTTATTGTCGTGTGACGGATAGATCGTAACTGCTATGATTAAGGTACAGAGACTCGAGTAGTTACAAAATTGGACGGGTCATGGACATGACTTGGTCAGTGTGGAAAATATTGGGGGAGGACCGTCACTAGTACGTATAGGAAGCCAAACAGTAAACCATAGTTTTTGAAAGAAACTATGGCGAGATTATATTTGCAGATACCCTCTGACGTTTCGGACGTTACGGCCGGATACGGATGACTGGATGCCAGTTACGTACTTATAGCCTAAATCCCACCCATGCGCAATGAAAGTTGTCCTCTAAATTGCACATTAGACGGTTAGAATCCCCTTGGCATATTTGTGTCTAGGTTAGTCTTTTGTATATTATTATTATTATTTTGATAGTTCATATTAGCATGTTCTTCCTGTATCTTGTTACGTCCCTCTGAGGACCTGGTGATTTCTCCAGGTGTGTTTGTGAATTTTGCAGGTGCTCTAGCCAAGAACATAGTTTACAATCTACATTCGCGATGCTAGCTTTTGGATCGTCTTTCGCTTTGCTCGACTCTTCCATCGTCGTTATGTATTTCTCTCTTTTTGTTGGTAGTGGATTTGTCTCCGTCCAACATTTTGTACAAATGACATTTATAAGTGATTTTATGATATATTTATTTGTGGATAAGATTAGTTTCATGGCTTTCTATATTTTACAGTTTATGTATACATACGAGATTTTCGTATATTGGAGTATGCTTCGTATGTATGCAGCTAGCATGTCTACGTACTTGGTCCTAAGTATTTTGGGACTGGGTGTTACATGTTACACTTCCTAGGCAAGTGGGCGCATAATCAGGACTATGCGCCCAATCGAAGGGGGAACAGGGTGTACTTGGGAGCATAAAAAGGCTATGCGCCCAGGGCTATGTGCAAAGGGTCATGCGCCTAAGCACAGGAAGCTAGGGGCCTTGGGCGCATAAAAATAGCTATGCGCCCAAAGGAAGACTGTTGTGGGCGCATGGAAATGCTATGCGCCCAACACTGTTCTTTTTTCCCAATCCGAGAACATGTGTTCATGGAATCCATAAACTTTTCAAGTTCATAAATCACTCAAAACAAATCAAAATCCGGGTTTCAAAGGTCCATTTTGAGTAAAATTAAATTCTCTACAACATGGAACAATCAAAACTTGAAAATAATGAAGTTTGATAGATCAAAACCAAAGAAAACCAAGATTTGAGTAAACTTAGATCTACAAGAAATTATCCACCAAAACAAAAAATGATAAGTACTAAAGAGGCTTATAATTATGTAAGGAAGAGTTTAGAACAAACAAAATAATATTTGTCCAACATTTGGCAAGATGTACTTGCCTTAGGTTGGAGGAGAAAATGAAAAGGAAGAGGATGAAAAGAATGAAAAAAATGGAGGGGAGAGAGAGAGAGAGAAGTTTGGGTTTTTATACAAAACCATCTTATCTCAAACCAACTAAACCAAACCAAGCCAAACCAAGTTGAACCAAACCAAATTAAACCAAGTCAAAATTAAACCAAAGCAAGGCTAAGAAAGATAAGTCAAAATACGGGTCACCTGACAAATGTCAGAATCCCGTACACGTATACTGAAAATACGTATAACAGAAAACGAGAGTGACAGGCATGCCGTCGGCATACAATGGTACACTGGCGATACGCCGGTCAAGGAGAAATCTATAAGTTGAAAAAAATTTAAAAAGCATTCCGAAAATCAAGAAAATACAAAATACAGTATAAAATATGTATCCGTACATAAATATCGATACAGTGAGACAAGTCTCACAACGACGGTATTCCAGATTTGTACCCACTGTCGTTGCAATTCTCAAGCGGCCCATGGTTGAAGTCTATCAAGGAAGAAGAATAAGCGATCCTCCTCGCCCATGCTAGGTATCATGAGAATCAAGCGATAAACTCTGCAACGTACTCTCCGATCGCCCCTGTGTGCTTGAGTTGCCGCAAGCTCCATCTCGCTACAAATCCAACATTCTTCGGATAGAACTGAGACTTGATCTCCTTCTTGAGGTCCTCCCAAATCTCTGTCGAGCACAAATCCTTCTCGACTTCCATACATCTTCGACGCCACCACAACATAGCATCTTCGGTGAGATAGAGTGAAGCGATGCCTACCTTCTCGGCCTCATTATTGATATGCAACGTCGTGAAGTATCGCTCCATGATCCATAAGAAGTTTTCAACTTTTTTGGCATCCTGCTCCCTATTGTCACTACCACTTTTCTAGCTTGAGGGTATTTTGGTCATTTTTAAAATTTTGGAATTATTTTGGGAATTATTATTATTAATTATATTTATTAGAATTTTAAGTGATTTTTAGTATAATTGTTTTGGTACTATTTTAGACTTTGACCAGTGTTGACTTTGGAGACTAACCTAGAGGCTAACCTAGGTCATGACAAGTTGATTAGGATATGGAACCCTAGCTTGACCTAAGTTAGTGATAATTAACTAATTAGAATTAGTTTGGGGAAATTAGGAATTAGTTTGATTAAGGAATGGCTTGTGATTTCACAAGTCATTATATAACTTAAAGCCTTTAAGGCCCAACCCAACCAAGTGAACCTAAACCTAGCCCTATTCCAGCCCATGGCCGGCCACCTTAGGTCCCCTCTCCCCTATTTAATCACCTCCGAGAAATTAGGGCTAGCCTCCATTGGGATTATTGTAAGTTTGGAAAGAGGTGAGTCCCCATCTTCCTTAAATTATATAAATTCCTATTTAGCTCCTTTTCCACCCAAATCAATTGCATTAGGACCTAAAATTATTGTACTTGCTATTTTTATTGAGAGATTTCAGGGAATACACAATTTGTGGATATTTTGGGAGCTTGAGGAACCATTTCATTTGGGGCTTTTGTGTGGATTTGCACCATAGGTAAACTTCTAATGTATTCCATGAAATTCTGTTTTTATTGTATTTCTAGGATACCCTAGCCCTAACCTAACAGTAGGATTAGCTAACCCTAGAATTTGAGTCCATTATGTGTCCGTATCGGACACGTATCAGCATGTATAGGAATATGTTCGACGAAATGCCCCAAAGGGCATTTCGATCCTTTTTCTGAGTTGTGATTGAATAGGAAAATAGGTTTAGACCTCGCTTATGCATTTCTATTGCACTGAGCATGTTTTAGTGTCGTGTCGAGTCGCACAGACACACGAACACGCGGTTGCGCACGCGTGCGCGCTGGCAGGATGAATGCCCTGCTACTCGGGCTTGATTCCGAGCTGGACACGCCACTTTGGCTCATGAAACTTGACACACGTGTCGTACTCATGACTGACACGAGATTCCCAGAGCGACACGAGCCCTTGTGTCGTGTCGGATACGGATTCATGCATGCACTGTGCGTGTACTGTGCGGTTCAGTGCACTAGATATTGGTTTCTGTTTTAATTCGATTTATATGCTTTTAGTTGTGTTTTTATTTGCTAATTAGATTCTAAATATCATGTATAATCTCTGTTAAATTAGATTTACATGTTAGATTAGTTTTTGATGGAATAATTGGGATTCGAATGATGGTTTAATGGCTTTTGCTGATACCTGTTCTGATACTGTTCTAGTTCGTATTCCTAACCATTAATTTCCCTGTTAATTTGATGTTTCAACCCCTGTTAATTCCCCACATGTTTATAGTTCATGTTTAGTTCATATTTACTTTCGAATTTGACTTTTGGTGTGTTATTGAAATATGGACATGTGAGTTGATTTCAAGTTCTGTTGGCTGATACATTGGGTTCTTCCATTTTGAACTGAGTTTAAATGATCATTAATATAAATTCCCATGCATTGTAATGTAGTTCAGTATTTAGGTGGGGAGAATAGTTATCCAAACCTGAATTGGAATTGTTTGAACTGTTTTGGTGTTTTAGTTCAATTTTTGATGTTCAATTCTCAAATTTCCCAATTTACTGATACCTTAAATTCAGTCCCTATTTCACTGATTGTTCCAGATTTCCTATTCGATTTCTAGCATCATATTTAACCTATTTTTACTGCTAATTAGTGTGGTTTAAAACCTCATATTGGTTCACCTATATGTGTTCTATTGGTGTGATGAAATTGGGGTTAAATTGGTTTTGTTTTGGTTCAGAAAACTGGAATGTTGGATAGGTACTGTTTTACTGAATTCTGTGAACTGTTTTGATTTAATGTGTTAATCTGAATTTGATGAACTGAGAATTGGTTCTTCCAATTAAACTGAAATGCTGGATCCATTTGAAATCTGAGATAGGTTGAACTGTTAACTGAGATACTGTTTTCCCTTTAACTGTGTTCCTTTATTAAAATCTGGGTATTGATTTGGACTGAGACTGATTTCCTTTCCTTTTCAATATGTGTATGGGATGTTAAAACTGAGTTTGAAACTGATTTGTGTGTTCTCAATGAACTGAGATTTCTGGGTATGTGGGACTGAACTGAGTTTGTTTGCACTGTTCTGAATTGTTGGCTGGTTTCCCTTCCTTTTTGCCATTTGGTTAGCTCCCTTGTACTGCTTTCTGATTTTATGGCTGCACACTGTTTCAGGATCACACCCTCATTCTCATGACACACCCACACACACACACATGTCTAGCCTAACACACACAGTCCTGTTTTTCCCACACACCCTTGCACACAGCTCCATGATGATTCACACACACACACACAAGTACACCACACATTCCCTTTTTCCCTTCTTTACATGTATATATACATGTATAGATATTGAGATGAGTAGATATATATCCTATATGTTAATGTGTTGTACTTTTATATATTTTAGATATATATATATATATGTATGTGGGATATATCATTGATAGCCTATATGTGTATTCCTATATTAGATTATAAAGTTATATCTATGTGTGTATTAAATATAGATATATTATCATGTGTGTAATGTTATGGTTTGGTTGTTAGGACATGATATTGCCTAGTAAGCCAAGATTAGTCTTGTTAGAACCTAGAATGGCTTGTTAGACCTAGTGTAGCCTAGTTTGACTTCTAGGGTTGACCAGAGTTGACCAAGAGTTGACTTTGGTCTAGATTGACCTAGATTCATGTAGAACGCATTGTAGTGCATTTTATTACCATTCTGGACTTGTTATGACTTGTACTGTTCTAAATAGGAGCCAGACACCACTCCTCGGACAGTACTTTCATCTTGGACATTTAGTTAGCAGGCGAGTACATTCTCTGATCTTTTCATACTTACTTGGACTATATTCTTGCTCTAGATTACTCTACTTGATGCTGACACGTATCTTCACGGATTAGTACTATATGGATCCTTTCCTGAGATGTTATCCCTCTACGGGTGCATCGGGTATTTTATGTTCATGTACTTTATCATGTGCATCAGGTACTCCTTGTACTCGTACTAGTTCATGTTATTACATGTTCTCATGTACTTTCATGTGCTTTATCACGTGCCTCATGTACTACTCATTACATGAGTTCACGTATCTTAGCTGTATTCATGTGCCTATAACGTAACTTGAATGGATCCTTGTGTATTGATTGGGGCGGGGTGAGTAGAATTGGTTATATAATCATTATCCCCAGTAGCTGTATTCATGTGCCTCTTAGTTGTATTCATGTGCCCCTAAGCCGTTTACATAACCATATTGTACTCTAAATTACGTAGCCACTTACAGTCTCTACTATCATGTATTTACTTTCAGTTACAAAATATCTCATGTTTACTCGTACTTCTTTTTCAGCACTTCCTGTATTTTACTCTATTGCATGCTTTATACTCCTAACCTCCTATGAACAGTTTTGAGAGATATGTGCTCGTTCCCGTCCTGATTGGACCTGTTAAAATTTTTACAGAGGACGAGGAGGAGGCCTGCTTAGACACTTACTATGGGACAGCCTTAGAGGACACTTGCGATCCGGACTTCCAGTCGGATCCCTTAGCAGTAGAGACAGTTGCTCCATGGATAGTTTTTATCTTATTTCATAGCATTGGAGTTTGAGTTGTATATATTTGGATCTGTATTATGTCTGGATGTTGTGGAGTTTATCATAGACACTTAGCTTCTCTCTATTTGTATTCCTGTGGATTTTGGATCTTGCATCTTTATATCATTCTATCTTTATCCTGTTCTACCTTAGTTGTGATTGAGATATATTTCTGTTATGTCACCCCCATTCGGGGAGTATAACTGTTATTACCTTCAACTGTTAGATGTTGTGACCTAGGACAGCGTTCTACCGCCGACACTGCGGCGTAGGTTGGACGTACCCACGTCTCGTGCCCTTACTCTAGGGTACGTGTCGTGACACGTTTTTAGTGGTGGCCCATGCAGGTCTAGATTAGAAGTGTAGTGGCATTCGAACTAGAATATCACTGCAGCCTGCAGTAGGAATTAGTATATTTTTGAAGGTACTCAATCACACTAGGAAAATCCTATCAGATTTCGTATATCTACAATTTGCTGCTTATTGTCTTTCCTTGAGTATAAACTGTCCGCCTTTGAAATTTTCGCTTCATTATCAGAAATTGCTTCTTGTTTTGATCTGTCTTCATGATGGTTATGAAGACACGATCTCATCGCTCCAGTTCGGGGGATACTATCGAGAGGCTGGCCACCTCTCGTCCTGTTCATCAGGGCCTCGAGTCCGCAGCTCCTGTTGTGCCAACTCAGGTTGGCGTTTCTGCTACATTGGAGGTGCACCTCTGTCTGTACAGAGACTTTTCCCGTCAATTCCGATTTCTTTCCGCACCAGCAGCAGGCACGAGGTAGACAGCAGGGGCGAGCTTTCGCCATGGCGGCCGAGGATGCAGAGGCCATAGGAGAGCTGATAGCAGGTTCGGTTCTCCTAGATTCCCTTCCAGCATTTGCACTCTTTGATTCCGGGGCTTCCCACAGCTTTGTGTCAGTATCGTATGCTATTAGACACAGTCTGGTTTCTGAACCATTGCCTAGGACCTGCAAGATCACGACCGGGGGTGGGGTCATCCTCGTGAGTGATGTTTGCAGAGGACGGAGTGTCATATTGGGAGGCCGAGAGTTGGGAGTGAGTTTACTCGTCATGCCATTACCGAACTACGACATTGTATTAGGTATGGACTGGCTGAGTAGACACCACGCCCGTATTGATTGCCGAGGGAGTAGAGTTTTGTTCGGGGTGCCAGGAGAGCCAGAGTTTGAGTACACCCGGCGGCAGGCAGAGCAGGACGGCGGAGCTTTCTGTAGAGCATCAGTCGAAGAGCAGGTGGCTCTGCATCCCTTGATCGCAGAGTTTATGGACGTATTCCTAGAGGAGTTGCCAGGGCTTCCACCGGACAGGGATGTAGAGTTCTCGATAGACTTGGTTCCCGGCGCGGAACCGATATCTCAGCATGTCTATCGAATGAACAACAGTGAACTGGTGGAGCTGAAGAAGCAGGTGGATGAGCTGCAGGACAAGGGGTTCATCCGATCTAGTTCTTCACCTTGGGGTGCACCGGTACTTTTCGTACCCAAGAAGGATGGGTCGGTACGGATGTGTATCGACTACAGGGCACTTAACAACCTGACGATCAAGAACAGATACCCACTGCCGCGGATTGATGATCTCTTTGATCAGTTGAGCGGAGCTCGGGTGTTCTCCAAGATTGATTTGAGGTTAGGTTATCACCAGGTGAAGGTGAAGAGGGAGGATATTCCCAAGACCGCTTTCAGGACGCAGTACGGGCAGTTTGAGTTTTTGGTTATGCCGTTTGGGCTAACCAATGCACCAGCAGTGTTTATGAATCTAATGAACAAGGTGTTCCACCAGTACTTAGACAAGTTCGTGGTGGTGTTCATTGATGATATCCTGGTGTATTCCAAGACAGAGGAGGAGCACGAGGAGCATCTGCGGATAGTGCTAGAGACTCTCAGGAGGGAGCAGCTTTATGGGAAACTCTCCAAGTATGAGTTTTTCTTGGACCGGGTGGACTTCTTGGGGCATGTGGTGACTGGAGATGGTATCTCAGTTGACCCCAAGAAGATTGTAGCAGTTGAGGCATGGGCAGCGCCGACTTCAGTGGCAGAGATCAGGAGTTTCCTGGGGCTGGCAGGATATTATAGGAGATTTGTGCAAGATTTCTCCCGGGTTGCAGAGCCATTGACACGGTTGACCCGGAAGGATACTGAGTTTGTTTGGTCAGAGGAGTGTCAGACAGCTTTTGATGAGTTGAAGAAGCAGCTTACGACAGCTCCGATTCTGACATTGCCTTCAGGATCAGGTGGATTCACTATTTATAGTGATGCTTCAGGGAAGGGGCTGGGTTGTGTCTTGCAGCAGCATGGGAAGGTGATTGCCTATGCTTCCAGGCAATTACGTCCCCATGAGAAGAACTACCCTACCCATGACCTGGAGCTGACAGCGGTGATTTTTGCTCTGAAGTTGTGGAAGCACTATCTGTATGACGAGAGAGTAGAGATTTTCACAGATCACGAGAGCTTGAAGTATGTGTTTACATAAAAAGAGCTCAACATGAGGCAGTGCAGATGGCTAGAGTTGATAAAGGACTTTGACATCTCACTTCAGTATCACCCAGGAAAGGCCAACGTGGTTGCCGATGCCTTGAGTAGGTATTCGACAGCCATGTGTTTGACTATGGATCGGCACTTGCTTGCAGACTTGGAGAGCCTTGGGATTGAGGTGATTGTGCCAGGGGTGCAGATGCAGTTATGGGGCCTTCAGATACAGTCGGACTTGATGGAGAGGATCAAGGCGACGCAGTTCGAGGATGTGGCTCTGCGGTGTATCCAAGAGCAGGTTCGTGCAGGTTTGGTGGATGGCGAGTTTTCACTTGCAGAGGATGGTGCCTTGAGGCACGGTTACAGGTTATGTGTGTCTAGCGGGGAGCTCAGAGAGCAGATCATGCAGGAGGATCACAGATCGTAGTACTCTATACATCCTGGTGCCAACAAGATGTACAGGAATCTGTGATAGCATGTCTGGTGGTACGGGATAAAGCGGGAGGTGTCCCACTTCGTAGCTAGATGCTTGGTCTGTCAGCAGGTCAAGGCAGAGAGGCAGAGGCCCGGAGGATTATTGCAGCCGTTGTCCATTCCAGAGTGGAAGTGGGAACATATCACCATGGATTTCGTATCAGGGTTGCCGCGTACACCAGGAGGGAAAGACGCGATTTGGGTCATCGTTGACAGGTTGACCAAATCGGCCCACTTCTTGCCATTCAAGGTGGGTACGTCTACAGAGAGGCTTACGGAGTTGTATATGAGGCAGATAGTCAGGATTCACGAAGTTTCCGTCAGCATTATCTCAGATCGAGATAGTCGCTTTACTTCCCATTTCTGGAGGAGTCTGCAGACTAGTGTGGGCACTCAGCTCAAGTTTAGTACTGCATACCACCCCCAGACGGATGGACAGTCAGAGAGGACTATTCAGACCCTTGAGGACATGCTGCGGATGTGCGTCCTGGATTTTGGTGGTTCCTGGGAGGATCATCTTCATTTGGTGGCGTTTGCTTACAACAACATTTATCAGGCCAGTATTGAGATGTCACCGTTTGAGGCTCTGTACGGGCGTAGGTGTCGTACACCCTTATCTTGGGATGATGTTGGAGAGCAAGATTTACTGGGACCAGAGATGGTTGTTGATGCAGCCGAGAAGATGAAGCTCATCAGGGACAGACTTTGCGTGGCGCAGGACAGACATCGGCACTGGGCCGATAGCCACCGGAGGCCGCTGGAGTTTGAGGTACAGATTTAGAGATAGGATTAGAAGTAGGTTGTATTATTTTTTGTTTTGTTTGATTGATCGTGTTTGATTTTAGTAACTTGAGACCTTGCTTGTGATTAGGTTGGAGACATGGTTTTTCTGTGGATATCTCCGACTCGTGGTACGATACGTTTTGGTGGAGGTGGGAAGCTTAGCCCGCGCTTCATCGGCCCTTTCGTTATCAGCGGGAGAGTCGGTGACGTGGCATATAGGCTAGACTTGCCACCTGCACTAGTGGGAGTTCACAACGTATTCCACGTATCACAGTTGAGATGGTACGTGGCTGACCCTAGCCATGTGCTCGATCATTCGGAGATTGAGGTTGGACCTACTCTCAGTTATCCAGAGCAGCATGTAGAGATTCTGGATCGCCGAGAGAAGGTACTGAGAAACCAGGTGATACCCTTGGTACGTGTCGCATGGAGGCATCATTCTCCAGGAGAGTCTACCTGGGAGCGGGAGGATGAGATGCGCGAGCTGTACCCCTATCTTTTTGGACCTTGAGGTATACTTTTCTATCCTTCTCAGCTGTTAGTTTCGCCTTTAATTTCGAGGACGAAATTATTTTAAGGGGGGTAGATTTGTCACTACCACTTTTCTAGCTTGAGGGTATTTTGGTCATTTTTAAAATTTTGGAATTATTTTTGGAATTATTATTATTAATTATATTTATTAGAATTTTAAGTAATTTTTAGTATAATTGTTTTGGTGCTATTTTAGACTTTGACCAGTATTGACTTTGGAGACTAACCTAGAGGCTAACCTAGGTCATGACAAGTTGATTAGGATATGGAACCCTAGCTTGACCTAAGTTAGTGATAATTAACTCATTAGAATTAGTTTGGGAAAATTAGGAATTAGTTTGATTAAGGAATGGCTTGTGATTTCACAAGTCATTATATGACTTAAAGCCTTTAAGGCCCAACCCAACCAAGTGAACCTAAACCTAGCCCTATTCCAGCCCATGGCCGGCCACCTTAGGTCCCCTCTCCCCTATTTAATCCCCTCCTAGAAATTAGGGCTAGCCTCCATTGGGATTATTGCAAGTTTGGAAAAAGGTGAGTCCCCATCTTCCTTAAATCATAGAAATTCCTATTTAGCTCCTTTTCCACCCAAATCAATTGCATTAGGACCTAAAATTATTGTCCTTGCTGTTGTTATTGAGAGATTTCAGGGAATACACAATTTGTGGATATTTTGGGAGCTTGAGGAACCATTTCATTTGGGGCTTTTGTGTGGATTTGCACCATAGGTAAACTTCTAATCTATTCCATGAAATTCTATTTTTAGTGCATTTCTAGGATACCCTAGCCCTAACCTAACAGTAGGATTAGCTAACCCTAGAATTTGAGTCCATTACGTGTCCGTATCGGACATGTATCAGCATGTATAGGAATGTGTTCGACGAAATGCCCCAAAGGGCATTTCGATCCTTTTTCTGAGTTGTGATTGAATAGGAAAATGGGTTTAGACCTCACTTATGCATTTCCATTGCACTGAGCGTGTTTTAGTGTCGTGTCGAGTCGTACAGACATGCGGACACGCGGTCGCGCGCGCTGGCAGGATGAATGCCCTGCTACTCGGGCATAATTCCGAGCTGGACATGCCACTTTGGCTCATGAAACTTAACACACGTGTCGTACTCGTAACTGACACGAGATTCCCAGAGCGACACGAGTCCTTGTGTCGTGTCGGACACGGATTCGTGCATGCACTGTGCGTGCACTGTGCGGTTCAGTGCACTAGATATTGGTTTCTGTTTTAATTCAATTTATATGCTTTTAATTGTGTTTTTATTTGCTAATTAGATTCTAAATATCATGTATAATCTCTGTTAAATAAGATTTACATGTTAGATTAGTTTTTGATGGAATAATTGGGATTCGAATGATGGTTTAATGGCTTTTGCTGATACCTGTTCTGATACTGTTCTAGTTCGTATTCCTAACCATTAATTTCCCTGTTAATTTGATGTTTCAACCCCTGTTAATTCCCCACATGTTTATAGTTCATGTTTAGTTCATATTTACTTTCGAATTTGACTTTTGGTGTGTTATTGAAATATGGACATGTGAGTTGATTTCAAGTTCTGTTGGCTGATACATTGGGTTCTTCCATTTTGAACTGAGTTTAAATGATCATTAATATAAATTCCCATGCATTGTAATGTAGTTCAGTATTTAGGTGGGGAGAATAGTTATCCAAACCTGAATTGGAATTGTTTAAAATATTTTGGTGTTTTAGTTCAATTTTTGATGTTCAATTCTCAAATTTCCCAATTTACTGATACCTTAAATTCAGTCCCTATTTCACTGATTGTTCCAGATTTCCTATTCGATTTCTAGCATCATATTTAACCTATTTTTACTGCTAATTAGTGTGGTTTAAAATCTCATATTGGTTCACCTATATGTGTTCTATTGGTGTGATGAAATTGGGGTTAAATTGGTTTTATTTTGGTTCAGAAAACTGGAATGTTGGATAGGTACTGTTTTACTGAATTCTGTGAACTGTTTTGATTTAATGTGTTAATCTGAATTTGATGAACTGAGAATTGGTTCTTCCAATTAAACTGAAATGCCGGATCCATTTGAAATCTGAGATTGGTTGAACTGTTAACTGAGATACTGTTTTCCCTTTAACTGTGTTCCTTTATTGAAATCTGGGTATTGATTTGGACTGAGACTGATTCCCTTTCCTTTTCAAATTGTGTATGGGATGTTAAAACTGAGTTTGAAACTTATTTGTGTGTTCTCAATGAACTGAGATTTCTGGGTATGTGGGACTGAACTGAGTTTGTTTGCACTGTTCTGAATTGTTGGCTGGTTTCCCTTCCTTTTTGCCATTTGGTTAGCTCCCTTGTACTGCTTTCTGATTTCTGTGGCTGCACACTGTTTCAGGATCACACCCTCATTCTCATGACACACCCACACACACACATGTCTAGCCTAACACACACAGTCCTATTTTTCCCACACACCCTTGCACACTGCTCCATGATGATTCACACACACACACAAGTACACCACACATTCCCTTTTTTCCTTCTCTACATGTATATATACATGTATAGATATTGAGATGGGTAGATATATATATATATATCCTATATGTTAATGTGTTGTACTCGTATATATTTTAGATATATATATATATATGTATGTGGGATATATCATAGATAGCCTATATGTGTATTCCTATATTAGATTATAAAGTTATATCTATGTGTGTATTAAATATAGATATATTATCATGTGTGTAATGTTATGGTTTGGTTGTTAGGGCATGATATTGCCTAGTAAGCCTAGATTAGTTTTGTTAGAACCTAGAATGGCTTGTTAGACCTAGTGTAGCCTAGTTTGACTTCTAGGGTTGACCAGAGTTGACCAAGAGTTGACTTTGGTCTAGATTGACCTAGATTCATGTAGAACGCATTGTAGTGCATTTTATTACCATTCTGGACTTGTTATGACTTGTACTGTTCTAAATAGGAGCCAGACACCACTCCTCGGATAGTACTTTCATCTTGGACATTCAGTTAGCAGGCGAGTACATTCTCTGATCTTTTCGTACTTACTTGGATTATATTCTTGCTCTAGATTACTCTACTTGATGCTGACACGTATCTTCACGAATTAGTACTATATGGATCCTTTCCTGAGATGTTATCCCTCTACGGGTGTGTAGGTCCTAAAAAATCAAGTTGCACCCATCAACAAAGCCATAGAATCAAGAAATACAACTTTCAAATGAACTGCACAGACATCAGATTGCGCATCATTCAGATTGCGCACAATAGACTGCGCACACTTTCAACTGCGCAAGCTGACGTGGCAATATCATTATTACCTGACACAATCAAATCTTCTGACAGCTGACAGCACAAAGAACGAGGAGACTGTTCGTTTATTGTGCCGTACAGCGCTCGAGGACAGCTGTACATGCAGCACAATCCAGTGCCTGCGCAATCCATCTCAGCGCCATCCATGCTAGCGCAATCCAAAGTCAGCGCAATACATATGGCACACTTCATCATGATAACTGACAAAAGTACACGTGGCATTCATGCCATCAATTGCTCGTTACGTGGCAACCGTCTACACACGATTATGCGCATTTCAATCAAATGATGCCATGTGTCCTAGACAGTTGGCCCACGACCAGACAACTGCCTGCGCAATCCAGTGAAGTCAGCACAATACATGTGGTGCACTTCATCATGATAACTGACAAAAGTACACGTGGCATTCATGCCATCAATTGCTCGTTACGTGGCAACCGTCTACACATGATTATGCATATTTTAATCAAATGATGCCATGTGTCCTAGACAGTTGGCCCACGACCAGACAATTGCCTGCGCAGTCTGATGCTGTGCAATCCAGTGCCTGCGCAATTCAACTTACGCCATCCAGAATAACTAAAAGTTAGTTATTTCTAGAACTCTATAAATAGAGTTTCAAGTCTTCATTCAAGGGGATCAGCCATAAAGTTCAGAAATATCAGAGAGTTCAGGAGTTCTTGCCCAAGTGCTGCTGCATTCTTCCGAGGCTTTTGCCTTCAAATTC
This sequence comes from Iris pallida, assembly GCA_029216955.1. Classification (NCBI taxonomy): domain Eukaryota; kingdom Viridiplantae; phylum Streptophyta; class Magnoliopsida; order Asparagales; family Iridaceae; genus Iris; species Iris pallida. The sequence goes on along the minus strand of JANAVB010020198.1, from coordinate 12,077,464 downwards.
AGAGGCTACCGTCTTCAAAGTTCACATCGTCCAAGGGATAAAGCAATCGTCTTCTAGATTGGATTCCTACAGTTGTACTTTTCCAGAATTCTTGTAATCTTTACAAAGTTTGTATCAATAAAGTTTATACTTTTGTTTTTGCAAACAAAATGGCGACTCTGTTGGGGACGACTTTCTCCTCCGACGAGGAAGTGACAACTCAATGTGACGTTGCGTCTATCGGGAAGACGCAGAAGACGCTGGTTGTGAAGGTCAACCAGACGGCCTACGAAGCCATGATCAACTCCAGGACCACTCCTTGCACTGCGACTACTTCTGCCACAAGCAAAGTGCGCCCAGTGTGGGTCCCTAAGAATGTTGCGCAGTCTGTTCCTTTTGCTAAGAAGACTGCTGCGCAGTCCGCTGATTCTGCCTCTAAGACAGCTGCGCATTCTAATGTTTCTGCTGTCAAGGATGCTGCACAATCTGCTGTTGTCAGTGCACAAGAGACTTCATATGCTGCCCTATCAAGGTGCAAGACTCCTCTGCCCCTGGCACAGTTGGCTGCCAATCTTCCTGCGCAAACCAACACTCCAGCAACTAGAGTGCATCCCAAACACTCTGTGGCCAGAACTCCTGATGCGCAAACCACAGTGTCTGTGGCCAGAACCAGAAAGTCATTTGCCAAAGACTCTCCTGCGCAACCTGCCAGTGCGCCATCTACTCATGCGCAAACCATGTCTGCGCCATCCAGGAAAGACAGCCCTTTGTCTAATCTCTCCTCTTCTCACAACAAGGGGAAAAGCTCTGCTCCTCTCAAACACCTAGTTGCTCCTGCGCAATCCACTGGGGGTAGTCTTTTGGCTATTCCTCCTCCTCTCTAGAACAAAGGAAAAGGCCCTTTGGTCTTTTCTCAAACTTTCTCGTCTCTTGACTTGGAAGACAACAGAGGGAAACGCTCTTTAGCTAACCCTTCTTTACAAAACAAAGGAAAAGGCCCTTTGGTCTTTTCTCAGACTTCCTCGGTTTTTACCGTTGAAGATCAATCTGAATGTGCTCCGGCACCAGTCAGTACAAGGACCCTTTCTCGCAAGGATTCTTCTTCTCTCCTTGTTAAAGGAAAGTGTACTGATCAGAGAGGTATTCTGCCTACTCCGGTAGCAGAGTTCCAAGATCTCCCAACCCTCAAAATCTCCCGTTCAAGACAGGGAAAACTGCTGGTGTCTCAAACAGAAACCCCTGGGGGTGAGTTTGCTGATCTAAGAACTTATCTTAACAGGCCAACTTCGGTGAAACGTAAACAGCCAATGCCGAAGACCAATCAACATCAGAAACAAACTTCCAGGATCAAGAATCCGGACACCTATGCCAATGAAATGAGCACTTCCCTGTATACTCAAGGGACAAAACATTTGAAGAACCGGAACCATGTTTCGAATGTTATCAAAGAACATATCCCTCGAACTTTTCCTCGTCCCGTTGCTGTTCCTGATCTCCGAGAACACCTCAAGCAAAAATGGGACAACATCCCAACATCCCCAGTGCAACCACTTGGACATCACTATAACCACAAAGTTGTCATCAAGTGTTGTTGTCAAACAATAAGACGATCTGTCTTCGATCGTCTGAACTTTCCTAACTCTGAACCTATGTCTGAAGATGAAGATGAGGTTTTGTACGCCTCTGTCAACATGACTTCCAGAGACACTGGGGTAGGAAGTATTCTAAGCACGGAAAGCCTCGCAAGCCAAGCCAGCGGTATTTGGATCTACTCTAAGAATCTTCTGAAGGAGTATTTCAACATACCCGTTCTCGAAGCCGAGATACAATCGGTTAAAGGAATCTTCAAGATCCTTCTGGTCATTTCCTTCCTTCTCACTCAGGAGATGATTCTTTCTCCGACTACGATGCATACAGCGAAAGCTCAGAACACACGGTGTCCTCTACTGTACCCAGGGAAGTGACAGCTTATGTTGTCAATGAAGATCCCGACGCTTCCAGTTCAGCCAGCCAAGAACAAAGAATAGCTGCACTAGAAGACAAGCTGAAGACCATGGCTGAAATGGTCGTGAGTATGCATTCCATCATTGTGGCCCAGCATACGATACCACCGATCGTACCTCCTACAAATCCTGAAATCATAGCATCGTCGGTGCCTGTCAATGCTGGACTGGGGGTAGCACCTACTCAAGTACCTCCTGTACAAGTCCAACCTACACCCAGTCAGTCAGGTGCTGGGGGTAGTGCTTATCATATTGTTCCTCCTCCTAACACCGTAGTTCAGCCTGCTCCTTCTACATCAGTGGAAGATACCAATGAAGCTGTCAAGCTCTTGCGAACTCAGTTTGAAGCTTTCAAGGAGAAAGACAACTTACAAAGGTTGGGGATCAAGCAGCCCTACCCAGTTGAATGGAAAGAAGTTCCATTTCCTCCGAAGTACAAGATCCCAACCATCTCGCTGTTTGATGGCAGCACATCTCCCAGTCAGTTCATTAACCACTTTGAGGTTATGACTGTCCAACTTCAACCAAATGACGCTCTTCTTACCAGAGTATTCGTCGGCTGTTTAGCTGGCGTAACATACGATTGGTACAGAAGCTTGCCCGATGGTTGTATCACCTCCTTCTCTGGCTTAAAGCAAATCTTCTTGGAACGATTTTATGAGAGGATCAACGACATAACTATGTCAGCCCTCAATAAAATTAAACAAAGGCACAATGAAACTGCTGAAAGTTTCATTGAAAGATTCCGCCGAGAAGCTTTAAAAATGCCTCCTGGAACTCCGGCTGCTGTCACCATAGATACTTGCAAGGCAAATCTTTTGCCTATCATCAGCATGTGGACGGGGTCTATTCAGTTCCAAGACTGGCCATCTTTCATTATCAACGCTAAAGCAGCAAAAGTTAGCGCTGATAAATTCAAGCAACTAGGGGTACAGATGTCTAACCCCGACCGGGATGAACATCAAACATCAGGTGGTGGCAATCGCCAGAACAATCGCAAAGCAAAAGAAACTTTGAACATCAATTTGAACAAGAACAAAGAATCTCTGGCGGTCAATATAGCTCCTCCTACGTCCACTTCCACTCCTTCTGCACCTCCACCGAGAGAACCTCGTCCTAAAGTAGAATATTCCTTTTGACGAGAATGACACTGCTAGCATCTTTGATTGCTTGATCAAAAGCAATAAAATCCAACTTCCAGATCCCAAAAAGCCCGATGAAGTCGGTAAGACTGATTATCCCAAGTACTGTGTCTATCACTGGTTCATCGGACATCCCACTCGAGCATGTTATGTGCTCAAAGACAAAATCCAGGAGCTGGTCAATGCCGGTGTTGTCACTTTGCAGCAAGACGAGAAGACCGTTACCGTAAACATGGTCTCAGTTCAATTCGGTGACTTTTCGCCGCAAATGGTACAGCACGGCGTCATTCCTATTCCCAAAGCTACTTTTGAGATTGAAGATCTCCCTCCTCCATGAAGTGAAGGTCTCATCCCCTTGTCTCTTGACAATGACGAGATTATGTGGATTCATCCGGATCTTGCTTCAGAGTTCGAAGTTCCCTCTTCCTCCAAGAAGAAGGATCGTTCCAAAGGCAAGACAAAGATTTGCAATATGGTGTCTTTTGACCCCATAGTTGATGAAAAAATCTTGCTGGGCACCAGATCAGGGAAAGCCTATCTAAAGGATTATCCCGAAGCTCAAGAGAATCCTGCTTCTTCTTCTTATGAGCCTGCTCCAGTGCAGCCTGCTTCCACTGAAGATATTCCTACTGCATCTTCATCGGTTGTAGTGTCCATTCCTCCCAAGCCGACGGTCGCTGACAAAGGCAAACAGCAAGTCCGCTTTGATAAACCTTTGAAGAAGTCAACTCCCTCCGGACTTGAGAAGCCTTATAACTTTGATATCTTGGCTCAGTTGGCCAATACACCGGCCCGGCTGTCCATCTTCGAGCTCTTACACCTCTCCAAAGAGACTCGGGAAACTCTGAGCGAGGCTCTCATGCAAGCAGAAACATGTCTAGCCCTGCTTAAGAAGCCGGAAGCAGAACCAGTCTCTTGCCTCCATTGTCATAGTATGTTGGAGCTAATTCCAAACATAACTTTCACACAAGATGACATGCTGATGGAAGACAACAGGCACGACCGTCCTCTCTACTATACAGGATATGTCGACTCGATGAAAGTCGATCGTATCCTGATAGATCTAGGGTCTGCCCTCAGCATTATGCCGAAGACAATGTTGGATGCACTGAATATCCCAGTGCATAGTCTCTCTAGTACAATCACCACTATTCTTGGGTTTAACCAGGGAAGGAGTGAGCCTCTGGGCAAGATTCGCCTAAAACTCCAAATAGGCAATCTTCGTACAAAGGTTACCTTCTACATCATTGACAACCACGGTTGTTCTTATAATGCTTTGCTGGGAAGACCATTTTTGTACGAGCATAACATTGTCCCTTCGACTCTCCATCAATGTTTTAAATATGTTGATAACAATGGAGAGGTGCAAAAGGAGGTTGCTGATCTCTATCCTTTTAGAGGCATTGAAGCATACTGCAATGATGCACGTATGTACAAGGACGAATTCATGAAGGTTGTCCTATCTCTGGACACTGAAGAAGAGCAAGAAATAGTGCCTAATGATACCCTCATCATTCCTGTCAAAGGGCGTGTTTCCCGTCCTCAATCTTCCAAACCACTGGCTATTCACTTGCCAGTCCAGAAATAGTCAAATGATGATCAGGATCAAAGGGAGCTCACCTCTTCTGAGCCGCTTGTTATCGACTTACGTCGTAACAAAGAAAAAAAGCAGCTCACCTCTTCTGAGCCACTTGTTATTGATTTAACTCATAACAAGGACAAAAGGGAGCTCACCTCCTCTGAGCCGCTTGTTATCGACCTCCGTCGTAACAAAGCCAATCCTCCTCCATGTTCTTCTTCTCCCCCTCTTGTAATCAATCTGACCAAGCCTGCTAAGGCTAAAGGTCCTGCTGTAAATACCAATGTACAAATCAATGAAAAAGTATCTACTTTCCAGTATACTGATGTCATTTATCATGCTAAATGCTATTTGGATATGTTAGATAGCTATCAGTCATTTACAATGGGAGTTGTGCAATCTCTTCAAACAGAAGTTTCATGTGAACACCCAAAGGATTCATATCGTATTGTTTCCGCTCGTAAGAAAGGCAAAAATCTAATACTTTTTAGTAAAGGACCGGAACAACAATTCAGCTATACGGATGATAGCAAAATTAAAGACACGGGGCATCTTCAACTCCGTCGTTACAGTCAACAATCAAAAGAAATCATCCGAAAGATGGGTTACGACTTCAAGAGTGGCCTCAACTACGGTAAGGGTAGAAAAACTCCTCTCCGTACGGCTGTCCCGAAAGGAAAATCACATATGTACTTCAGCAGGACCAAAAGAGGTCTCGGATATGCGTCTCCTCCAGTATTATCCCCAGCAGTTTCTGAATCCGATAGTGAGGAGCGCTCTAACTCTTCTGATTCCAGATCATAGAATTCTGACACCAGTATCGGTCAAGTTCATCGATTGACTGTATCTTCTAACATGGTCTCCATCGAACTTCCAGAAGGCTATGACGAGGATATTGAAGAAAATCCTGAAACAGATCCTTGGGCTCAACGAATGGACACCCAATGGGAACTCCGATTCGAACAAAGGGAACCACCTACTGAAGATCAATTAGTTCAAATTGATGTAGGAGAGAGCGGGTCACCTCATCCAATATTCATCAGCAAGAACCTTCCAGAGGCAGACAAACAAGAATTAATTCTTCTGATTAAAGAATACATTGATGTCTTTGCCTGGAATTATGAAGACATGCCAGGACTAGATCCCAAAGTTGCTACTCACAAATTGAACATCCTGCCGAATGCAAAATCGGTCAAACAGCAACAACGGCATTTCAAGCCAGAAATGATAGACGCAATCGACGATGAAGTCAAGAAGCTCATCGCTTGTGGCTTTATTCGAGAAGAACAACATCCTGATTGGGTAGCCAATGTTGTCCCAGTTCTAAAGAAAACTGGCAAAGTTCGAGTCTGCATCGACTTCCGGGATCTTAATGAAGCATATCCAAAAGATGAATTTCCTCTCTCTATCACGGACGTTATGATCGACAACACCTGTGGGTTCGAAAGAATATCTTTCATGGATGGATTCTTCGGATACAATCAGATTCGGATGAATCCTGAAGATGAGAAGCATACTTCTTTCCGCACTCCTCGCAGAGTCTACTGCTATACTGTCATGCCATTTGGTCTTAAGAACGCTGGTGTAACATACCAACGAGCCATGAGTACCATCTTTCGAGATTATCTGCGCAAGACTGTCGAATGCTATGTTGACGATATTGCTGTCAAAAGTCGTCTAAAGGAAGATCACATCCAAGACTTGAGAACTATCTTCAATCTCATGCGCCAACATCAACTCAAAATGAATCCCACCAAGTCATTCTTGGGTGTCTCTAGTGGCAAATTTCTCGGCTTCGTCATTACCTCTAAGGGTATACACGTGGATCCCGAGAAGATCAAAGCCATTCAAGAGATGCGTCCTCCACGCAACTTAAAAGAGCTACGAGGATTCCAAGGTCGACTTGCGTACAACAGGAGATTCATTTCAAATCTGTCTGGACGCTGCAGACCATTCACTCAACTCATGAAGAAGGGTGTATCTTTCATTTGGACCGAAGAATGTCAACGAGCATTTGACGACATAAAGCGGTATCTCATGAACCCACCAGTCTTGGTGCCACCGATCTTTGGCATACCATTCTTAATGTATGTCCGTGCTATGGACCATTCATTGGGTGCTTTACTTGCCCAAAAGAACAAAGAAGGCCACGAACAAGCTATATATTATCTCAGTCGTACTATGATTGGTGCTGAACACCGTTATAGTCCGGTCGAAAAAAGAATGCCTAGCTCTTATGTTTGCTGTTCAAAAGATGAGGCATTACATCATTGGCCAAACTATTCATGTCATATCCCGAGTTAATCCTCTTCGGGTACTCATGAAAAAGCCCAGCACACTCAACTCTCAGTTGGCTACATGGGCCATTCAGCTAGCCCAATATGACATGGTATATGTTCCTCAAAAATCTGTCAAAGGTCAAGCTCTGGCGGATTTCTTAGCAGCTCATCCTGTTCCAGAGACGTCCAAACTCTATGATAAAATTCCAGACGAGACATTAGAATCTAATACAATCTCTGAAGAATTTCCTACTTGGCGACTATTCTTTGATGGTGCATCCAGGATTGGACCCAATGGTACCATTGTCGCAAGAGCTGGAGTTGTCCTTGTCTCTCCAGACGGGTCAGCTATTCAAAGAGCATACTCCCTAGATGAGCCTTGCTCCAATAATGCGGCAGAATACAATGCTCTACTCATTGGCCTTCAGTTAGCTAAACAACTTGACGTCGAGTATATTGAAGTCTATGGTGACTCTAAGCTGGTTGTTAATCAGGTGAGAGGAACTTATGAAGTTCGTCATCAAGATCTAGTGCCTTACTTTGAAGCGGCAATCAACATGGCTACATCATTCAAAGCCTTCTTCATTGAATATGTACGCCGAGCTTGTAATACTGAGGCAGATGCTTTGGCCAATCTTGCAGCAGTCCTAGCCATCCCTATCAGAAGACAACAGGTGGTGGTCATCTCTAATCGGGAATTGTTCTGTGTCGAAAACAATCGTAATATCGAATTCAGTAATCTTACTGAAGTCAATGTTATTAGTGAAGATTGGAGAGCTCCCTTCATCGACATCGTAGTTCATGACATACTCCCTGAAGATCCCAAGGAGGCTACGAGTATTCGTCGAAGGTCTTTGCGATTCTACTATAATCAGACCACCCAGACACTCTACCGACGGACTTATGACGGCCTACTCTTGCGCTGCCTTGCTGGTGATGAAGCGAAGCAAGTATTGCGTGAGGCTCACGATGGTGTCTGCGGAGCACATCAACCCGGTCCTAAGCTACAGGATCGTATCCGACGCATGGGTTACTATTGGCCCTCTATGGTTTCTGATGCCATCGAATATGCAAGGAAATGTCGAGCTTGTCAAATCCACGCAGATTTTATTCATCAACCATCGGAATTTCTTCATCCGATTGCTGCCTCCTGGCCTTTTGAAGCTTGGGGCATGGACATCATTGGTCCCATCAATCCTTCTTCTTCTAAAGGACATCGGTTCATATTAGCAATAACTGACTACTTCTCCAAGTGGGCTGAAGCTATACCTCTGGCTGAAGTCAAGACTAGCAGTGTCATTAACTTTATCAAACACCATGTCATCTATCGATTTGGTGTACCTCGAAGAATCATCCATGACAACGGACCACAATTCATCAGCCAGAAGTTTACGAGATTCTGTGATGATCATCGGATTGACAATGTTGCTTCTACAGCCTACAATCCTGCTGCTAATGGATTAGCTGAAGCTTTCAATAAAACCATTATCAAGCTCCTCAAAAATTTGTGTCTACCAACAAACGAAATTGGAGTGAAAAGCTTGGTGAATGTCTTTGGGCTTACCGCACTACAGTCCGCAATCCCACAGGCTTTACACCTTTCTCTCTGGTGTATGGTTGTGAAGCAGTTCTGCCTCTGGAACTTCAAATTCCTTCTTTAAGGATTGCCATTGCTAATGAACTCACTACAGAGAACAACGATCTTCTTCGACTTCAAGAATTAGAAGTGCCCGATGAAAAAGGGAACTCAACAGCATATTGAGTTGTATCAAGCCCGCATCTCGAAGACTTTCAACCGCAAAGTTAAAGTCAGAGCCTTTCAGCAAGGAGAACTTGTTCTAACAATAAGACATCCTATGACTATGACTCACTCGAGCAAAGGCAAGTTCGATGCGAAGTGGGAAGGGCCTTATATTGTCAGCAAAGTCTTTTCAAACAGAGCTTATCAACTTTCAGAGTTAGACGGTCGAGTTGCAATAATGCCTATCAATGGCAAATTCCTCAAGAAATACTATGTATAAATGTAACAGAGATTTTATGTAAATATGATCAGACAGTTTATAAATAAAGTTTGATTTTTATTTCATTATAAATGATGTTACATAATATCAAGGAAGATCACTATCATCCTTCTCGACATTGGGACGTGGACCACTGCCGTCCTTATCAAAGACATAATCAGCAAAAGAACTGAGAACATTCTTGCTCGAGCCTACCAAGAACTTGCAAGCAGCTATCCTCATGGCCTCTTTCTCTTCAGTCCTTCTTGGTTCAAGCAGAAAGTCCAAGATATCCCGCGGTGGTTCGGGTGCAGACGAGCCTTCGCCTGCCTCTGTCTGCTTTGACTGGACTGGATCGGCAGGACGTTTTTCAGTGCCCGCTTCAGTCTTCAGAACAATTTCAGCCTTCTTGGATACATTTCCGGACGACATCTTTATGTTGAAAATTGGAAATGATCATTCCTTCCAAATTTCTGTTCTATTTATAGGCGAAGATTCTCAAAACAATGAAACGACACATTCATTTGACGGTTCGTCCGTTCATTATCATCAGCTAACGGTTCGTCCGTTCATTATCATCATCTAACGGTTTGTCCGTTCATCATCATCCGACAGTTCGTCCGTTCATTACATACATCCCCTTTGACGGTTCATCCGTTCACATATCTATCCGACGGTTTACCCGTTCATGCCATCCACAATCATCCGACGGTTTACCCGTTCATTCATCATCATCACTCGACGGTTCACCCGTTCATTCAATCAATTTGACGATTCGTTCGTTCATTCCACTCATTTGACGGTTCATCCGTTCATCCTGACGATTCACTTCGTTCACACATTTTAACGATTTATTTCGTTCGTTTATCTACACCAGCAACTTGTCGTTTTTGATTAAGCTGTCTATTGAAATAATGATATTCAATAAATTATATTTGCCACGTCCACATTACCTCTGAGCAGATATACTTGAATATGATTATTTTCTAGAATCAGGAAATATATCATGTTTTATACCTCTGAATATATTTTCTATCTCTATTATTTGTATCTGAACAAGATATGCAATAAATAATAGAGCCACAACAAAATGACTTTTATTGATCAAAATTCAAGACATTACAAAACATACACATTGTCAAAACAGGAAGATACAAGGAATCTTTCTATTTAAGCTGGTGGTGTCATCAGATTGGCAATATATTGCTTCAAAGTCTGCAGACGCTCTTCGCGGGATTCCATCACTCTCTTCCTGGCCTCTTCCATCCCAGATGTCTCGTTGAAAATTGGCATGGTGACCATTCTGCGAGTAATTTCATCATTATGAGCTGCGGCATATTCGTCTCTTTCTTGGGTTAGAGCACCGAGTTGTTGGATTGCAGTTTGATGCTCGGTAACCTCATCTTCCAGTTCTCCCTGGAGACGGGCAATCTCCGCTCTCAGTTCAGCAATTCTTCTCTCTTTTCTTTCAGCAGTAGATGTTACCGATTCCACCTTGGAATTGTACTCAGCAGATTTAGTAGCAAAAGCATCCAAGAGAATCTGGAAATTTACTCTCTCTACTGCAGCTTCCTGAGCCATTCGTTCAAATTCTGCTTGAACTAAGGGTTCTACCTCCCCCTTATTGAGCTCTTTATAGTTCTTTATTGAAGTCTCTAGCTCATTTAATGTGTTCAAGAAAAGTGGCTTGAGGCTCGTCACCTTGCTCACGGATAGCATGAATTAAGAAAGAGGTTGGACCTCTAACTGTGTAAAAATCAGCATCCTCTTTTTCCATCACCCTATTGATCAATGGTCCCAATAAATCGAAGAAGAATTTGGTGAATGATTGGATGACGAATTGATTGGTCGCCAGAGCACCAGGAGTCGCAGCAACTCCTGTTGATGACGAGGCAGCTGGACGTTCAGTTTCTCGAACAGTAGGCTCTTTGAATAGAGGAGCTAGAGTAGAGCTGGTCGCTTCTCCTGGTTGTTCCTCTGTAAAATTAAATATTGTCATTTTGCCTGTCATTTGCTATTGTAAAAAAGAATCAAAAGTGAAAACAGTCTTACCATGATTCGATCCGACAACAGGCCTATCATCTGTTGGAACAGATTCTAGCTGAGCAGAAGTAGCTTCAGACACTATTGCCTGACTACTTCCTGCTTCGGAGCCACAGGATAAATGGCGACTGCTACTAGCAATTGTCGTCGCCAGTACTATGTCCATGCATGCTGGAGGAGCAGGAGAAGATCCGGGTTCTGTATGGATAAGAATAAAGATGTTAGCTATCAAGCTATGTATTAAAAGAAGATCGCTAATTTCATTACAATACCTTCGGGAGCAACAACTGGAGTTTTCTCCAAAGTCACTTCTTCATCAGCAGTCTTCTCTGGACACATCGGCACCTCAGCCTCCTTTTCGAGATTTAGAGTGTCATCAACAGCTCGAGGAGATGGCTGGATCTCAACATCTTCTTTCGGATTTTGTGTCTCATCAACAGCTTCTGATGAGGTATTCTCCTCGTCCTCACTGTCCTCAGGAACCTCTTCACTAGCAGCAACAGCGGCGTTATCAGTTTCTTCTTGATAACCGAAGTCACAATCATTCAGTGCTTCGATCATGAGACGATCTTCCTCCTCACGGGCTGCTCCCGGTGTAACAGGAAGATGAGTCGTTACAGCCATTGGTGAAGGTGATCGTACAGCTTCCTCTTCTCTGGGCTTCGCAGCCTCTTCTCTCTGCTCAATTTCTTCTCTAGGCTCTATTGCCTCCTCTCTTTGTTCAATGTCCTCCCTCTGTTCTGGACTAAACTCAGAAACAGGGGTAGGAGATGGCATGGTGATTCCAGCCACAGCGTTCATCACTACCGAAGACAAAATTTGCCTTGGAGGAGAAACTGTTCTCTTCTATCTTCTGTGGGCCAATTTCTTTCTATGCAGTGGCCTCTCAGGACTCTCTATGTTTACTACCTCGACCTGTTTCTGAACAGAGGTCGGTGTGGCTACTTCATCTCGAGTGGACTCGGCCAATTGTCTGGATTGCGATCTGGTGGTAACCTTCTCTGAAGAATGTTCCAAGACCAATTTCTTCTTCATAGCCGGAGAAGAAGGCTCTTCTCTCCTTCTCTTCTTCTCCTTGACTGGAGACTTAACAACCTTCAGAGAAATTCTTAAAGGTTGATTAACTTCCTCTTGGAAATTAGCTTCTCTGGAAGCTTCCAATGGGTCGTCCACTGGCTCATGTTCTTCATCGTTATTGGGAGCTAATGTGTCAGTTGCTCTTCTCTTCAGACGATTTGCTGTTGCAAAACTATCAACGAGGCTATAGTTTTCAGCAAATGTATTTGCAGCTGTATAAAACTGTGAATAAGTATACAGCATTCTTGGACCAGCATCTGTTCTGTTTGGCATCGAGAACACAGTCTTTGTGTCTCGAGCATTGTAGTAAGCCCAGGCCCGGGCACCATCGATCAAATAACCTTTTCCTTGTAGGCACGTGATGGCGTTACCTACATGAAACTGGTCATATCCAAACTGACGAGCAAAGTGGCTCGGCAGATATGGTTCAAGAAAGTATTCTTCTTCAAATCTGTATACTAGATGGGATGGTCTGATTGTCTTTAGCCATTCAAAAGATACCCGACCTATTGGTTGTCTCCCAAGATCAATCAGATTTGCTGCCATATGCTCATAACCAGTTGGAGGAGGAGTGCAAAGAAAATTCCATCCTTTGCCGAGGTTTAGAGTTCGTCTGCAGTCTCTCAAACTAGTATATATCCATCTGCTCTGTGAGAATTTGCGTAGAAAACTGCCACCAACTGCTCCCATGGCAGGGTTCATCAATGATGGATGATGCAAGAGCAACCATCCGAATAAGTATGTGTAAGGTAACTCCAGTCCGGGGAAGTTCACCTTATCACCCTTGCACTTGATCATAGAATCAACATATAGACGAAGACCCGCGTTTATACTACAGGTCATCGCTGAAAGTAAGTCCATCCGGTAGCCGAAGACTAACCGGACAGCAGCAAAAAGAACACCGCGATGGAAGCGGTCTACAATACTTGCTCCAGGCACAACAAATCGACGTAGCCAGTACGTCAAGAATCCTGCTAGTTGGGCTTGTTTGGACATGGACCTATAGCCCATTCTTATGAAGCTCTCCACAAATTCTCCAGCCTTAAGAGGAGGATATTGATATTCATCATCAACTCTGATATCCATTATCTTGTTCTCCTCCATTAGCTTTAGTACTTCACTGTTACTGAGGGGATGGAAGAAATCAGGGTTGCATGAATCATGATCTTTTGTCTTTTTCTCAATAATGCGGTTGAAAAAAAGATACGTCAGCCATTTGGATGAATAGCATGTGCCAGAAGAGACACTTTGGTAATACAAAGAGCAGATGTTGTAATGGCACAGGAGCTCATCAAAGACTTCCACCATCTTTGAATTCTCTCGACGAAGTCTATCTAGTTCGTCATTGGTCGGGACGTACTCCTCGTAAGGCAACTCACCCATTGGTAAATATGAGATATACTTCATCTCATGTAAAGCCAAGCCCATCTCCCCGCAGGGCGTCATAAACGTCCCTGTCCTGTAGTTGTACCTCTCTGCTAGAGCCAAAAATAGATGAGGATTTGGAAAGAAGCCGTATACAGTAGCGTGAACCGCATTATACAGCTCAATTTCTCTGAGTTTATCTTCAAACTGGACCAGTATCCAGTTGGCAATACAGCTCCATCTTTTGATCTCTGGGTTTACCAGACCTGTCAACCGGATGTCTTGATCCGGATATTTACCCTCTGCTTTGGCATACTCGTTGACGAAAATCGGTGTTCTTACCGGTAGCAATAAAGACGAGTTCTCGGGGGGAATACAGCCTGGCTTTAACCCCCTCAATAAAGTGCTGTGTCGTTCGGAAGAACTGTAGAACATGTCCCTGTTGTTCGGACCTTTTTTAACACAGATTTTTCCGGTCCGTGCCTGTTGCAAGGGAGTGATGCCCCATTCCATCCTCCTAGGATGGCTCGTATGAGCATATCTTGCTAGTGGTAGGCATCTAGCTATAACTGGCAACTGAATCAATTTCTCCTTCCATTGGAAAGTTCTCAATTCAACTCTGGGTCTTGGTTGAGAACTTTTATCAATGGCGTCTCCAAAGAGAAACATGGGCTTCTTATGAGTGACAGCGTCAGCAGATTGCAAAGGCTGTCCATTTATCAGGCTTAGCAGAGTCTCGTTATCTTGTGCTATCAAAATAGCCTGGCGGGAAGAAGGAAGTGCATACTGTGGAAAGAGTACATGAGATAGGTCTTCCTTGAAATCTGGTTCAGATAAAGTTCCTACAAATGTTTCATATTCAGGATCTTCTCTGGTATCAACTGCATCCAACAGAAGAAAGCAGAATTTAGTACAAATCAAAGTCAGAAATTCTGTCATCAAATTGCACAAAATATTAGACTGCGCAAACATCAGATTGCGTAGATATCAGATTGCGCAAGCATCAGATTGCGCAGATATCAGACTGCGCAAGCATCAGATGGCGTAGATGTCAGATCGCGCAAACGTCAGATTGCACTGACAATCTCGCGCAAATCAGCCGATTGCGCTGACTTTTGCCAGCGTAATTCAACCGATTGTGCAAGAAGATACTTCATAAAAATGAAGAATAATGTGTTCGTGCAACCAAAACCCTAAAAAGGGTGGCGCAGTATGATCACATCTCTAAAAAGAGATGGATTTTGAAGATCAATGACGTCAAAAAGCCCTAAAAAGGGGTTTTCGATTGGGTTGCCTACCGCGCAAAGCAGGGTGTGCGGTCTCGTGACGGGAAGGACGACGCGTAACCCTAGCCGAAGACTCGGCGGAGGCCTTGCCCTTGTCGGCGGCGGAGGATCGTTTTGGGGCCATGAGATCGACGGAGAAGAAGGCTGAAGTCGGGATGAGCTCAGGAAATTTTTTTTTCTCTCAAACACAAGAAAGCAAGTAAAGAACAAATCGAAGGATCGAGAGAACTATTTATAGTTTTTTCAAAAAGAAACGGCCGCCTCAGATTGCACTAAAAAAGTAGAGGTCGATTCATTCGATTGCGCAGACAGTTCATGCGCAACTTGATTTAAAATTCAAAATTCAAAGTATTTCAAAATTTTGAATAAATTCAACTTTCGAAAACTTTGAAGGGGGTCTTGTAGGTCCTAAAAAATTAAGTTGCACCCATCAACAAAGCTATAGAATCAAGAAATACAACTTTCAAATGAACTGCGCAAACATCAGATTGTACATCATTCAGATTGCGCACAATAGACTGCGCATACTTTCAACTGCGCAAAGCTGACGTGGCAATATCATTATTACCTGACACAATCAAATTTTCTGACAGCTGACAGCACAAAGAACGAGGAGACTGTTCGTTTATTATGCCGCACAACGCTCGAGGACAGCTGTACATACAGCGCAATCCAGTGCCTGCACAATCCATCTCAGCGCCATCCATGCTAGCGCAATCCAAAGTCAGCGCAATACATGTGGCGCACTTTATCATGATAACTGATAAAAGTACACGTGACATTCATGTCATTAATTGCTCGTTACGTGGCAACCGTCTACACACGATTATGCGCATTTCAATCAAATAATGCCATGTGTCCTAGACAGTTGGCCCACGACCAGACAACTGCCTGCGCAGTCTGATGCTGCGCAATCCAGTGCCTGCACAATTTAACTTGCGCCATCCAGAATAACTAAAAGTTAGTTATTTCCAGAACTCTATAAATAGAGTTTCAAGTCTTCATTCAAGGGGATCAGACATAAAGTTCAGAAATATCAGAGAGTTCAGGAGTTCTTGCCCAAGTGCTGCTGCATTCTTCCGAGGCTTTTGCCTTCAAATTCAGAGGCTACCGTCTTTAAAGTTCATATCGTCCAAGGGATAAAGCAATCGTCTTCTAGATTGGATTCCTATAGTTGTACTTTCCCAGAATTCTTGTAATCTTTAAAAAGTTTGTATCAATAAAGTTTATACTTTTGTTTTTGCAAACAGGGTGCATCGGGTATTTTATGTTCATGTACTTTATCATGTGCATCAGGTACTCCTTGTACTCGTACTAGTTCATGTTATGACATGTTCTCATGTGCTTTCATGTGCTTTATCACGTGCCTCATGTACTACTCATTACATGAGTTCACGTATCTTAGCTGTATTCATGTGCCTATAACGTAACTTGAATGGATCCTTGTGTATTGATTGGGGCGGGGTGAGTAGAATTGGTTATGTGATCATTATCCCCAGTAGCTGTATTCATGTGCCTCTTAGTTGTATTCATGTGCCCCTAAGCCGTTTACATAACCATATTGTACTCTAAATCACGTAGCCACTTACAGTCTCTACTATCATGTATTTACTTTCAGTTACAAAATATCTCATGTTTACTCGTACTTCCTTTTCAGCACTTCCTGTATTTTACTCTATTGCATGCTTTATACTCCTAACCTGTTATGAACTGTTTTGAGAGATATGTGCTCGTTCCCGTCCTGATTGGACATGTTGAAAATTTTACAGAGGACGAGGAGGAGGCCTGCTTAGACACTTACTATGGGACAACCTTAGAGGACACTTACGATCCGGACTTCCAGTCGGATCCCTTAGCAGTAGAGACAGTTGCTCCATGGATAGTTTTTATCTTATTTCATAGCATTGGAGTTTGATTTGTATATATTTGGATCTGTATTATGTCTGGATGTTGTGGAGTTTATCATAGACACTTAGCTTCTCTTTATTTGTATTCCTGTAGATTTTGGATCTTGCATCTTTATATTATTCTATCTTTATCCTGTTCTACCTTAGTTGTGATTGAGATATATTTCTGTTATGTCACCCCCATTCGGGGAGTATAACTGTTATTACCTTCAACTGTTAGATGTTGTGACCTAGGACAGCGTTCTACCGCCGACACTGCGGCGTAGGCTGGACGTACCCACGTCTCGTGCCCTTACTCTAGGGTGCGGGTCGTGACACCTATTGAATGATTTTGGCTTGGGAATCTTTTTTCTCTTCGGTGCCTCCCTACTCGAAGGTTCTCTGTTCGCAACAGCCTTCCCCAATATGGCAACTTTTGTCTTGGGTTGTCCGTAACACTCGGCTACGGTCTTTAGCTCCTCGTAGCCTTGGACCTTCCTACGCAAGTCCTCAATCTCCATATGATGCCCCTTGAGCTCCTCCTCAGGTGCGGATCGGATCACTTGGAATTGCTCCCGAAAGATTACCATGGATGAAGTGACGTCACTATCCAACCCATTATTGAATTGTTCGAATCTTGTGTTGCTTTGCTCCACGGAGCCCATGCGTATCTCCATGTCCCTCGAACCAATCTCCAAGACTCCAACGCGTTCGACAAGATCGACAAGGATACGCTCTACAGTAAACTCCTTGCTCTTGTCCCTCTTGTGGGTCTTGGCGTGCCCCTCCTTAGGCGACGTGGGTCCTTCTTGGATGTTTTTGGATGTCGACATGGCACCAACCGATCTTCGCTCTGATACCACTTGTCACGAATTTAGTATTTTAGGCTACACTTTGACCTATATGGCGCACAAGCTTCCTACTTGAAGTCCCGTGCTAGCCTTCCCCAAACGCTTATCTAGATCGCTAAGGCATAAATGAGAATAATGTGGAGAAAAAGATAGAGAGATTGGAAGACTAAAACTTCACTTTACTAGAAAGAGATTACAACTTTGGATGGTGAGGAGCAAATGAGCCTCCCACTTATTTTAGTGTCCATATGGCTTACAAGAAACTTCTGAAAATATAATATTTTAGGAATTATTCTAAATCTAGATAATTATAAAGTAGCTTCTAGTCTATCTAGAAAGATCATGGGCCATCGAGAAGATTTTGGACCTTCTGGGAAGATCTTGAGTCTTCTAGAAGATTCTCGAGCCTTCTGGAGGATTCCACCATCTTTTATAATATTTTGGAAGCTTCCCATATAATTCCGATCCGTGAAGGGTTACACAAATTCGTCTCGATGGGACGCAAACTTTTGGACGTGATATATAGTTCAATAGTTGGACGTTGTAATAGAGAATGTATGTGTAATAGAGAATGATGAGTTTCATTCCATTTATATGATTCTTGTAGTATAGATGATTATATTATTTTATATTACTATTAGAAGAGTAAAAGACAATCGTTTTAATTATTTATTTTATAGATGTCTTCAATACTATATAGAAAGAACAAATGATAACTTTTACAATTATCTAGTTGTCTTTACTAAAATTAATGAAGCATTTATGTAGTACATATATGTAAGAATATATTTGGAACCAAATTTTGTTCAATAAAGCTTGGACTTTCATATTATATAGTATATAAATGGTAGATATTATATATAAAATATATTGAGCTATTATTTTTAGAACATCATGAGTGTAACATTGGTAACTTTATTTAGAAATATTTTAGCAAATATCCCATTCAAAATATTAAAACTAGTATATACCTCCACCTTTTTAAAAAAATAGCAAATGCTTCAATTCATTTGTATGGAACAGATAATATTTTAAGATACATCTCTACTATTTAATCAAAATTTGACTGATTTACACAAAAACAGGGGCATCTGTTATTTAAAAAAAAATGGAGGTACATGTTAGTTTCTATATTTTGAATAAAAAATTTGCTAAAATATTTTTTTTTTAGGGTACTGTTATTGACACTCATAAAATGTCATCCTCCACTCCTCTTTTATTTTCTAACATTCTAATTCAAAGTATACCATGCATTAAATATAAAATTAATTTGTGCATGTATGGAGGGAGGAATGCATAATGAATTTTAGAAGTGCCACTAGTGTTAATATATGGACAAATTTAAAATTTGAATGTTAAAAAATTAAAAAAAAATGTAAGATAACATTTTATGAATGCTAATAACGATATCCCTTTTTATTGCAAAATAGGTAACTTTTTTTTATTGCAACGTAGGTATTGTAACATAATAACATAATATCTTAGTAAATAATCATCAGTAAGAGGGAATTATAACGAGTGGTGGGAAATGGATAGCAAACTACTCCAACCTCTCTCTCTCTCTCTCCCCCCAACTATATATATTATTTTCTCTCCTCCACAAGCCGGACAGGCGGGCCCACCTGTCAGGGTCCGTCGTAAACAATAATTAACCCCCTAATTACTCCATTATCGAAACAACCTCAAGCAGAGAAGGAAAGGAAGGGGGAGGGATAGAGAGAGTCGCCGCCCTAATCTTTATGATATCCAGCTATAAAGCCACCGGTCTCTCCATTGTCAGACCCTAATCTTAGCTCGATCGATCGAGAGGAGGTGATGATGTTCGATCTCTGCTGCGATTTCCTTCTTTTTTGACCTAAATTTCGTTGATTTTGTTCATTTGTTTTCTCTTTGTTTTTAGGGTTTGGAAATGGAGGAGACCGCGAAGATGGAGAGCCACCTTTCGTCGGCGGCGGCCTTCGTGGCAGGGGGGATCCAGGACTCGTGCGACGACTCCTGCAGCATTTGTCTCGAGGCCTTCACAGAGCAGGATCCTTCCACGGTCGGTATATATATATATATATATATATATATATATATATATATATATATATATATATATATATATATAGCTTTCGCGATAGGTTACGTGTTCTTCTATTTATGTGTGCTTTGATGTAGTATCGATTTGTATTTTGTTGTAGGTGACGTGCTGCAGGCACGAGTTCCATTTCCAGTGCATTCTTGAATGGTAATTTCAGGACTACTTTCAGACCAGTGTTTTTATGTGTTGTTCTGTTATCATCGGGATTTTGCTGTATTTTCTCTCTCTCTAGTATGAAGGAGAATTTATGGCAATTTACTAGGAAAATGATAGTTTAGAATTGATCAATTCATTTTCCTGGTAATCTTATCTACTGACTGGTTATGATATTTGACATAGTTTTTATGATCGGTTGTCGACCAGAAGGCATATTGGGTCTCAACATTCACAAGTTTGGTAACGATATAAATGGAATATTTTAAAGTCATATGGACTAATTCCAATGTCATACATCATAGATCAACTCTGATTTGGATTTTATCACGTTGCCAACAAGTGGTGGTATCATAGCCCAACGTTATATGTCGGGTTGGATTGAATGCCCAAGTTGCTTTGGGACAGATTGTGTCAACGAGTGAATGATACGTAAAATCAGAATCAACTTTACTCCTCCCATGTTGGCTCCTAGGTGGAGCATCTATGTAAGGTGGTCCGAGCCATGACTAAAGGTTGGAGGGATTATACGTGTTCGCTCCTAAGTTGGAACTTCTCCATGGTGGTCCGAATAAGGAGCCTAGTGATTTTTCATTTAAGTGATATGAGCCAAATCCAATATCATACCTAATGGATTAACTTCGGTTCAGGTCTCACCGCGTTTCCAACAAAGGCAACCCTCTACGTCGGTACCGAATTTCTATCTAATGGTTGCTATGAGCATGAGATGACCATATGCTATAAAACCTATAGTTTGCAGTATCGTTCGATTCCGACACGATACGGTCGATACCGACACGATTTGGCATGTCCCGATCCAATACCGACCGCTACCGATACTGACCGATATCGATTCTTTTTCATTCAATTCGGCAGAGAAAATTAAACAAAAAAGACCAACGAACAAGGGTATAAAAGCATAGCAAGCTTGTAAAAGTGTGTGAACGAATTTTTTTTATTTATCGCAGGTAAACCAATCAACGATGGTGATTACTAACTACTAAGAAGCAATACATAAAATTATGCCTAAATGTGTAAAATATTTTTCTTTCTAAATTTAATAGTTTATTAATAATTATTTGTTTTCCAGTTCCAAAAAATCCAAAGTATCCAAAACGTTGATACCGTCGATATCGATACTCGTAGGAAGTTTCGATATCGCTACTGCGAACCTTACTAAAAATTTATTCAATCTATATTTGACATAAAGCCATTTTCTTATTGTGTTGCTCAAATATTATTTTTTTTATTATGATGGTTATTTACCTAGACTTGGAAGTTGACTATGCACAATATGCATCAAATGAGGTGCCACCTTGGCGCCACATTGAGACTCTAGAAGTTCGTAACACATATAATTTCTTCAATACCACTGATGTTGATGATATGCTTGGTCAATCCCATATAGGAGTTGCCTCCTTGGCACCACATTGAGACCCCATAGTTTTTGAGACTCAAGATCTTGGGAATCTGGATTTTTTTTATTTTACATCCTACTCGGTTGAAGAATTTTTTGCCAACAAACTTCGATCTTTTTCTTGAATTTTTTTCGCTTTAGTTCTTATAAAATCATTTTTGATTTCTTAACAAATACCAAGTGTATTTAAACTGGGAGTTATTGCCATGGAGATGTTCGATATATGATGTGTCTGTTATTAATGAGCGATGACTATTGATATTTGAGCTCATAATTGCTTCCTGATAGTCTGATACCGACAATTGGGTTTACTGTGTAGTGGTGTGGTGGCCTGGTTCAGCAGAAAGAAGGAATGCTAAATGCATGCTATATATAAGCGAATGTACTCTTGGACCTCCACAATTATCGAGATTTTTTTTGCTTCTGAATTTAGAGAGCAATCTTGGAGAGGATTGACTTGTACCATCTTCTGCAACGTCACAAATTATAAAGCTTAATCTGTAATTAAATAAAATATTCTGCATAAATCTATTTTATCAAATTCTGAAAAAATTATAAAGCTTAATCTGTAATTAAATAAAATATTCTGCATAAATCTATTTTATCAAATTCTGAAACTGGAAAAATTAAATTTGAAATTTTATACTCTTCCTAAATCTATATCTAAAATAGATACTGGTTGCATGATTCTAACTTTATCCAAATTAATTTAAAATTTAGATGATGCAAGTACAAAGTCTAGCAGGATTTATGTGTTCTCAACTAATTCGTTGACATGATAACTTAAATTGGTGTAGGATTCAAATCACAGACCCTAACGACCATAGTTATGGTTATTAGTTTCAACCACAGGTACTGGTTTATAATGCAAAAACTAAAATTTGGAAGATTACATTATATTACCATGCGATGCCCAGAATTATTTTCTTGTGTGTGCACTATACACACCCCTCCCTCAACAGTTATCAGAAAAATCTGAAGTCTAAAAATGTAGTAAGATTATTATTTCTTATTTTTTTGTTTTCATATTCTTTATAGGTTTTAGATTCTTTGAAACTAAGACTACCAAACCTATCAAAACGAAGAAGTTCCCAAGTCCATATTACATGGATACGAGTTAGATATGACAGATTTGGACATGGTGTCATGGATCCGGCATTGGGTTTGGTGTACCCTAGTCGATTTTAAGTGTCTATTTTGTATGAGAGGGCGCCGATATTACACTGAAATAACACCACTTATTGAGATTTGATACTTCCTAGGCGAAAATCGTACCTTTGAGTGATCTAGAACCAAGGTTCTAAACGGCGGTAGGCGGGTGCGCGGTGGAGAGAGTCCGCCTACCGCCTAGGCGGTCGATACATTTTGAACATTTTTTTTTACTATTTTACTATTTTTTTTTTGCATAATATGCATATTTTAAGGGTGTTCCATGCATAACTAAGTTGTAGAACGAAGATTTATAAGTTTTAATTTTGTAAAAGTGAACCATAGGTCCATAATGCTTACAAAATCTTTTTGGCCAAAATATCTTGTTAGGTATTGCTCCGCCTAGGCGCCCGCTTATGCCGCCTCACCTCAGCCTATGCCGCCAACCTCTGTTGACCGTCTACTCCACCGCCTACCGAAAAACGGTGCGGAGAGAGACCGCCTAGGCAGCCTAGGCGGCCGCCATTTAGAACACTGTCTAGAACTAACTATGAGGAGAACTTGGCTATTTTTACATGTGAATTTGATCCTACATATGAGTTATTAAGTTAGTTTTTCATGATGTATATACTTTATTAGTTATGATTTAGTTTACATTTTTTCTATTTTTTCATTTTGTTTACTTAAATAAAGTTATTGAAACTAAGACTACTAAAATATTAAACACTAGTTCTTCCCTAAATCATAATTCTGACAGGTGACTTAGAACTAAACTTGAATATCAGATTTTACCACCTATAAAAATGTCACATTTGTCGTGCTTCCTCAATCTTATTAGCTGGATAGAGTTTTTGGTCTGCGTAATTGAGATTTCCCTCTTTTATAAAAATATAAATTGCTTGATTCGCTATGACATGATGCATCATCGATGCATCTAACTATTAATAACTAATAAGCACATTTCTTTAGAAATAATTATGTATGATCAGGATTTAGCATTTGTTGGCTAATGGTTATTTTTTATGCTATATAAAATGAAGGTTCATCAAATTGTTTCTTCGGCAATGTTTAAGCAATATGTATAATTCTATAGCTGAACCTTCCGGAATGCTAATAGTGGGACATTTCCTGGGCTGTCCACTATGAAAGCATGTTTGGTTAGTCTAACAGTTATAGTTCATATGAATTTAGGATCTGCCTCTCAGAAATCTGAATTCCTACTTTTGTATGCCCAAAAAAAAAAGAAAGAATTGGAATTGGTAAATGAGACTAACTTGTGGCCGACAACTTTACCTCTCAACTCTCAAGTACTTGTACCCAAGTAAAGTTTGTTTACACACTAACATCACACTACAAAAATACAGGCTTTAGGCTTTAGTGACGGACGGATCCGTCGTTGAGATGTCGGTAAGTACCATTAGCAGTGTCTTGGCGACGGATATAGGGCAGATTATGGGCGTGTTGGTGAATGGTCCGTCGCTATCATTCTTCCGTCGTCGATCAGTCGAACCTTCGATGACCTTTCGACTACGTGGCGGCGCATAACTTTGCGACAACTTCTTGTCAAACTAGCGATGGACTCGTTTGGCGTCGACTCAGCGACGCACTAGCGGCCAACTCTCCACTAGATGAACAACTGGTTAGCGACGGCTAAGTGTCACATCTGGCATCTAGTTGGCGAGTACCGGCGATGACTATTAGTTTTCGGTATTGAAATTAGTTTCTGATACTTGAGCGACGACTTGGTGCCTGTTAGATGTGTCGCAAGTGCGTCATAGTACATCGCTCACCTGAGAATTCTCAAGTTAGCGATGGCTATATATGTTGTCTAGGCGCTGCATAAGCGTCGTTGCCCGACGCCAGATTGCTGCTTAGCCGTCGCTAAGCTCTACAGAACTTAAAAAATATATTTTGAATTACAACACACAACATATACGCACTATATAATGTGTCAATCACAATATATCAACCACCCAACACAATTCGTCGTAGAACCCCATCCAATCGGACCTTCAGCGACACAAAACGCACGTTGGAAACCCACAATACACAACATAATAGAATAGAATACAGTCAACAAATCTCACATACAAACAATCCATAGAAAAAAAATCCAGTTAATATTTACATATATCCAACTCCAGTAAAATAAATCATACAATTAATAAGTACATCCAATAAGTCAACAAGTATATCCATATGTACATCCATAATAAATCACAACAAATACAATCCTTAAAAATATAAACATCACTCGTCTTGTCGTGGTCTATGGTTGTGGTCTATGGTTGTGGTCTATGGCCGAGTAGCGACTTAGGACATGCGGAGGAACTGACGTCTGGTGGTAGTGAACTCAACGCCTCTGGCGAAACTAAACTTAGGAGACTCGCTAAAACGTCAGGAGATACGACAAGGGCACCGGGAGGAATATAGGTAGCAACAAGAGAAACAGAGGGACCGACACTATCTGACATAGTGGCGGCACGATTGTCTGGGACATCACTGTTAGCAAGTGAAATCGTTGAGACCCCAATGGTGACCTGAATGATGCTAATAAACTCCTGCATCACCGCCACCGCCATGTTGGCCAGTGTCACGCCCCGCTCCCGTAGGAGCGATCGTCCTCGCTAAGGCGTGATGCCGCACGGGCCTAGGTTGCGCCCGTGCAAGGCCAAGTCCAGAAACGGCCGATTTGAGCTAGGCCACAGAGTCGCACAGAGTGTCCCCATTTGCAGCGGAAAGTAATGAACACAAATTGAAGCGAATTCAAACTCTTTTATTGATTTTCAAGAAGTTTACAAGCGGCGCTAGGCCGATATTACAAATCGCTCAAACTCTCTCTCTCTCACTAAAACATAAAAGGCGTGCCAAGTGGCTTACAAGATGGAATGATTCATGGCGATGTTCCGATACATTATGTCCTGTATAGGGTGCTTCAGCTCCTTGCAACGCTCCAAGGCTCCAGAGATAGCTCCGCGCCTTAGCACGTTCGATAGAAGCTCCGCACCCGCCGACATTTCCTGCTTCCTGCAAGCAGACTGTGGGGTTATCAGTACATTGTTATGCACTGGTGGGGAGGCTAGCTCGCCCACAACGCTATCATTACCAAACACGTTCCATTTACTTTTGTGCATCTCTATCATTCATTGTCTTTCTAATCTTGCCTTAGGATCAGTTTCATGGCATATTTCATAGCCTATCTCGTGTTGTCGAATACAAGTGTCGCATGGAAATACATGCATAACTTACCCATACTTACCGTCCGGCCTTCCCTGTTCAATGTAAACCAAGTTAGTCAACAATTCATATGTAATATCATAACGTGATTCTTGGGAACATTCAATATCAAGGGCGTGTTCCTGTCTCAGTTTCTAGCGCGTCGTAGGCGTGTTTTCTAACTCATTTCATAAGGTATTCTTTATCATTTGGTGTTATATATATCAAGCCTATTCAGAAGGCGCTTTGTTTAGTTCACTTAGACTACTTTGATTTCAATGCAAGGACTTGCACGTGGATTGCCACCAGCAAGCCCACTTAATCTATATGCACCGGTCGCTGGCAAGTCAGCCATTATGGACATTTCCCCTATGGCATTCTCATCTATCAAGCGTGATGGCTGGTACACCCTGATAGACTATTGAATAACCGGCCCTACGTTTGGTTATGTGCCCAAGCCCGCACACCTGTCCGCCCGTAGGCCATGATTCCGCCTAGGCCGGCCACGAAATTGTCGTTCGTTGCCCTTGGAATCCCTTTTCGCTCGTGCACGAGCCGTCCACGACCATTTCGTATTTTATTGTCATTTTAACTTAACGGCTGTCTTTGAGCCATAGGCTAACCCTTAGCCATAATGCGTTATCGACCAGGTTGGCGTCCGTGCAGCGCGGGTAGCGAGCCCCGTTGTACGTGCCCGTCACACCTGTCGCTAACCATTCCTTTGTTTCTTATCTTTTCTTCATTCTTTCCTTTCTTTCCTTCTTTCTTTCACTTGTTCATTCGTTCATTGATTCATTCACACATTCATTCATTTCATTTGTCGATTCATTCATTTACTTATTCATTCATTCATTCATTTATACATTTTGCAACTCCCTGTGCGGGAGTCGCCTTGGCGACCCATTGGTCCCGTAGCCTTTCAATGTTGCTATACTCTACTCGGAACAACTATGTCGATAGTCTTCCGTTTCATTGTTGTAAACTATTCATTGTTTCATTGTTGAACGCAAGCTTGTGCCTTAGCACGAGCGTGGAGCGCGATGCGAGAGTTCTCGTATTTTCCATATTCCTTTCCATATTCTATACAAGCATACAAGATGGGATTATTCCCTTAGCTAGGTGCGTTGAGTCCTTTATTAGCATGCATGGGGTTATCGCCTAGCGATTCTCGTGATAGTGTCCGTATTGTTATGTGTCTAAGCTAAGCAGTGACGGGTTCATCGGAGCCACCCACCTTAGCGATGTTCGCATCGGCCGAGTGATACTCCGAGCGCGTCTTTGATAGTCTAAGTCTGGATTCATCTTGACGGGCCAATGTAAGCCTTGCATCGATTCTTCATCAGGTCGATGCCAACTCTTCGGGTCGATGGCTCGTTTGAGTCGTTGCACTTGCCGTTTGAATCGGCGTTCCGCTAGGGCGGAGCGGGTCACTACAGCCAGCAAGGTGGTCATCACCGTAACAAGCTGCATCATCTGTGCGGCGACATCCGAAGGTCTTGAGATGATCGATATCTGTGTCGCCAAGTAGCTGGCGCCGTAGACGCGTTCGCCCTTCCCTCTCCCACTAGCGGCCTTTATCCAAAGGTCGTTGGTTTTAAAGGGCGTAGGAGCGACCGTGGTTGTGGGTGAAGACTCCGCGACAGTCTCGACCACCCCATCTTGAGTGGCTGGAGTAGCTATCTCAGTCTGTAGAGACTAGAACACAACATGTACAACTACACGTGCTTAATATCTTAATGTGTTAAAACTAATCTACATTGTTTCAAATATTCTAACTTATAATATAAATTCTAATAATGTTATTCTAACTTATAATATAAATTCTAATACTTGCACCTTGTCTTGCTCGCCTTCTCGTCTACGTACCTTCCTTCGTTTGTGTATTTACTCAAAACATTGACGAAATGAGGGATCTCCCCCTCCTTCGCAAGCTTCTCTGCATGTATAAGAAACATTAATAAAACGTATTAGTTTGATAAGTAATGTGATTAAACTATATAGTGAAAGTATTTAAATACTTTGAGCCAAGTATCGATGGTGCATCGCGGTGGGGATCGATCCACCCGTATGCAGACCCGCACATGATCGTGTCATCTTCGCTTGCTCGGACCTCTTCTTGGATGCTAGAGTCTCGAGCTAGCTATGCATTTCCTCCCAAAAATAGTCTCGGATCCAGGCTTTCTTGCCCTTTCCAGTAGTCATCGTTCTCTTCAAATCATCCTTCGCATCCCATATCTTTTTGCTACAGGCACCCCAATTGGTCTTCCTGATTGTCTTATCGCAATGCTCGGGCCACCAGTAGGTTTTTTGACATACAAATTCAAATAATAATTAATATAAATAGATAAACAAACAATTAATAAATGAAATGACGTAAAATTTTAAATATATCTTCATCTAATCAAGTCATATATATCTTCTCCGTCGGCACCTGGGAGAAGTTAATGTAAGGGCCATGGAAGTTCTCCCTAATGATTACCCCAAGTGTCAGGGTAGCAGTAGGAAAAGACCTACAAAATTATGCATAACAAATAATTATCTCATTGAATAAAGAAATAAAACATGAAATGACATTAACTGCTATACTACAATTATTTATAGCTCGTTGGTAGGTAAGGGACCAAATCTCCTGTCTGAATTGTCCAAAAGACCTCTCTGGTGGTCTCGGAGGATCATCCGGTCGACAAATATACCGACTATTAGTATTGTACTCTAAGTCAGGATATTTCGAGATCCATGCTGTAGCTACCGGAGTATCTGGTGGACGAACAGACGATGGGGTGTTGGGGGGGATCTCCTGCCGAGGATAGGGTGGCGACGAGATCTCCTACTGAAGATGGGGGTGGGTATGGTTGTCGGTGCTGGAGTGGTGGTATATGGGACAAATGGCGGAGTGGAGGTGCCTAGGGTCGAAGGCGGAGTGGATGTGTCTCGGGCCAACGAGGGGGTGGAGGGGTCTCGTGATCGAGTGGACGTGTCCCTGAATAATATAGCATCATTATCCGGTATCCGACCACGACCGCGCGAACACCACCAACCATCTATGATATTCATATATATAATAATATGTATAATAGACAACTAAGAAATAGAACTACAAAAATAGTATGTACCATTGAGCAGCTAAGAAATAAGATCACGAGAAGACAAAACAATGAAGAAATATAAGTATATCCAAAACAACTATGAAAACTGAACAACAAATTTAATCATAAAAAACAATATGTATCATAGACTAAGCATCTAAGAAATATACGTATATCCAAACAACGATTGAGCCACAAAATTAAACCTCATCTCTAGCTACATTGCCAAACAACATAGGTACCCCTAATCGTCATCTTCTTCATCCTCGACATCGTCATCATCAACTTCTTCTTCTCCAGAGACATCTTTCTGGTCGTGGACAAGGCCAATTATCTGGTTGTGAGCTAAGGCTTGTATATCAACCTCTTCATCGCCTCCGTTTTCCTCGACAATAGCTTCAACCTCCATATTATCCACGACATCATCTTCTGACTGTTGACCCAAGCGTTGCTAGCTTTAGTCTTACATACCATCCACCAGTCAAATCGATATCTACGACGCCTTGGATAATTTGTATTGTAGACTTGAACAACTTGACTTGCTATCACTAAAGAGTCGGACCCTTTATAACTCCTTCGATAATTTATATCGACAAATCCAAAATATTTATTAATTTTCTATTCTTGATTTGGTATTGTGTCGAACCAATCACATTTGAACATCACCATATTCATGTCATATGGGACGGGGTATTACAATTCTACAATATCTCGAAGCACACCATAATAGTCAAAGTCTAGTTCGTCATCATAAATGGTCCCTCTTACACAAACACCGAATTTCTTTGTATTCAAGACGTCAGCAAGAAATTCAGTATTTATAGGATTCTGAGTTGCTTTAAACTTGAAGCCATGAATGACATAGCCGGGCCAAGTCCTTGCTTCTTTAATCGGTTCCAATGCCAAATAACGAAGGCTCTCATTTACGAATGTAGTTACAGGCAAGAAAATCTGTTATCACACATCGATAGTAGACATGTTAGTAGCGACATCTACATAAATCTTACAACAGCAGTATATTTAACATGTTATCTCAGTTGCTTACATATTTGCTAAACCGGGACATAAAGTTACTATCGACCTCTTTTTGGAGTTCCTCATTAATATTAGGTCTTCTCATTTTCATTTCATCTCTAAATACACTTAGAGATAAAAAGAAATAGAGTTAGTATATTACATTTATAGTATTAGAGAAAACTGTCAAACTCTAGTCAATTACATCTAGCAGATAGACCAGTTGAAGGGCACTAGGTACTGACAGTATCAATGTTTGGATTTGAAATTCATTCATCCTATAAAAATGTTACACAAGCTTAAATTTTACAGTTGATCATTTTCTCAGACACGAGACTCTTATATGACTGAGTAGTCCAAAATTTCATTCTATTGAATAGGACAGTATCCCACAAATATCTGCCAATCATCCTATTCACCCAAGCAAGCTGCGAGCAGTTTCGGCCACTGGCTTCGCTGTAACTATTACTTTGCAGTTAGAATGTATATATAGTGATAAAATTAATAGCTGTCATAGAGTGTAGATAATATCGATATGATCCGTGTTGAGAACTTCCTTGTGAGCTATTAGGAATTGTTCCTGGGGACAAAAAGTTCAAAGAAGTCTGTTGATTGCAAGATCACAAGACAAACATTATATGTTCTAGCTCGACTCATTAGAGAATCCTATATTTTCCATCTCCCCCCAACCCACACATACACGTGTCGTGTCCTGTCCGGGTTCGACCCAGGAGTGTCCACAACAAACCCTGAGACCGTGTCCAAATGTCAATATCGAGAGATCGAGAACTTACAGTGGGCACGGAGTAGGATGAGGATGAGGAGCCGAGAGGGGGCACGCCGGAGACGAGAGGGGGCACATCGGAGGCTGAGAGGGGGGACTTTGGAGGCCGAGAGCCGATCGAGAAAGAGAGATGAGAGAGAGGCGAAAAGAGGAGTGGAATTTCATTTTCGATCAGGCTTTTTTTTATAGTTAGGCACAATACTAGATGATGAACATGAACATGCAATTTTCGTCAAATAAAATATAATAGTGACCATGCGTTGCTGGGCCGTAGCATAGTTTTCCTTTGTAAACTGGTGACGTCTTGACGACAACCCGGTGACTCCTTCGTAATTAAAATCCTAAATACCTAAAGTTGGTCGTTTAGCCATCATATAGCCGTCATTAATGGGTGATCGATGTTGTCCGTTGCCATACTGTCGTCGCTGATTAACAACATTTTAATAGTGTTATAGTCATCATCCAAGCCTTCTCCCATTGTAATGGGTTGGCATGTTGTACGAGAGTGCCGTGGAGCATGAAAATTCCATAATTGATGAATTTTAATGACAGGCTGGTGCTGAATTTCTATCCATGTAGAGCAAATACCGCTATGAGTAAGAGATTTATGCCACAAAAAACTATATGGCCAATTGTCGTGTAGGTGTACCTTTTTGGTCATGCAGTTTAAGCTCAAGCAATCAAGGAGGATATTTAGGCACTAACATAAGAGGTAATATTTTCTCAAACTGGAAGGAAAGGTGATTCATTGCATTCACAATTGAAGCCAACCAAGCACATGGAAGTATTTGGATTTAACCAAGGTTCGCGGTACCGGAATCGGTATCGGACCATTCCTATGAGTATCGATATTGGCGATATCGGTAGTATCGACGGTTTCGGATCGTAGTATCAAAATTTTGGTATCGGAAAACAAATAATTATTAATAAATTATTACCATTTTAAAAATATATTTTATACATTTAGGCATAATTTTAAGTATTTTCAGTGTTATTTCTTAGTAGTTTTGAAATTAAATAAAATAGTAGTTACCCTTACCGATTGTTTTCATGCGATAGATCAATTTTCTTCTTTTATATGCTTTTACAACCTTATTATGCTTCAAATCCTTGTTGATTTGTCTTTTTCGTTCAATTTTCTTTGCCAAATTGATCGGAAAAGAGACTTCCAATGTCGGTATCGGTCAGTATCGGGTTTCGGTCGGTATCGGATCGGGACATGCCAAACCGTATCGGTATCGGCCGTATCGGATCGGTATCGGCCGATACTTTAAACTATGGATTTAACATTCAATGAATTTTGGTATGCCGACCAAACATATGAATTGTTGTTGTAGTTTCATGTTTATCAATTCCACGAATTATATCATGCCATGAAACTTCAATTTACGGCAACCAAATGAGCCGTTAAAGGGAGTTAATCTCTATGAACGTGCATTTCTTTTCAGTTTTCTGACTGAATTTCAAGTAATATGTCGTGTTGAAAAGCTATATTCCCCACACTACCTTTTTTGTGTCTATTTTTCTCTCTTCAAATTTGATATTACACACAGTAATAAAGTAATGGCTGTAGGTGTCAGAGAAGCTCTCATTGCCCCATGTGTTGGCAGGCGATCAGCTTAAAGGATCCCTCGAGGTTCATTGAAATTATTATTTCACTTTCTAAACGTGTTATGTCATCATTGCAATTTGATGTTTCTATTTTTGTACTTTGTTCTGAATGTGATAGCCAAGAACTACTTGAGGCTGTGGAGAGGGAGAGGAGCATCAGAGTCAATCGGTCACGGAACACCACAATTTTCCATCATCCTACACTTGGAGATTTTGAACTGCAGCATGTGTGTAATCCCACCAAAAACATTTCATGCTGTTCTCTCTCAAGGACAAGTCAATTTAGATGCTGATTCATTTGTAAGGATTACTTTTTACTGTACATCCTTTGCAGTTACCAGTTGGTACTAATGAAGCTGAACTTGAAGAACGCATTATCCAACACTTAGCTGTTGCTGCTGCAATGGGTAGCTCTCATCATATTGCCCGAAGCGAAGGACAACGGAGTAGATCTGCATCACATGGACGCACGCAGTTTCTGGTCTTCTCAACTAGTCCAAACACGTCTTCTGTGGGCTCCCTTCCTGCTGCTTCTCAGAGAGAACTTGAGTCAGTGGCTGCCGGCACCAGTGCTAATGCATCTGTCCTTCTTGCACCCACCTCACGTATAGTTAGTGGTCAAGTGGATCAGGTGGTTACCTTGCCATCTCGGGATAATGTCACTTCTGCAGGCAGACCAGGCTTTTCAAATAGCCGGTATACCTATGGACCAAAATATGCTCTATACTTTCTTAATATGTTTTCCTGTTATTCTTCTCGGTTCTAGAGTGCTGTTCTGAGTTCAATGCTATACAGAAGTTTTGCTGGTCAATCTTCTGTCAATAACGAAGATAGAGCTGCGCCATCTGATTTCCATTCCTTTTCTGAGTCCTTAAAGTACCGCCTGAATGCAGTCTCAACAAGGTTGTTTTGAGTTTCTATAGTTTTAAAAAAGCATCTAATAGACTGCCCCATAACTTACTAATGGTCTTGCTACCTACTAGATACAAAGACTCGATATCCAGGAGTACTCGTGGATGGAAAGAAAGGTTGTTCTCCCGCAGCTCTTCTATGTCCGAGCTTGGTTCTGAAGTCCGGAGAGAGGTTAATTCTGGAATAGCTACTGTCTCACGCATGGTGGAGCGCCTTGATATGAGAGAGAATATGAGAGCACCTGATGTTTCTGGTCCACAAAGCTTTCAAGGTCATGCAGTTTCTAGTACCCCTAACGAGAGGTATCATGCTAATACTCTTCCAAGCAATAGCAATATATCAGCTTCTGCTGGTCCAACTTAAGCTACATACTTCCGTAATGGCTCATCATACATCATCAGTAATCATAAATAAGGTATGTGTTGTTTTGAGCATTACACATCATCATCAGTTTATGCTGCAACTGATTTCCTCCTGTATGCATTACAAAGTAGTCTTCAGTTGATGTATATGTATTATACATAAGAATTCATGCAAATGAAAACTTTCTTTTTTATATGTTTGCATTCTGAGAATCATAGTTTATTTGAGTGAGGTGGGACGACGTCATGTATGATCTAGTTATCAACTTCTAGTTGGGTGGGATGAAGTCAATACGTCCAGTTCATGTATGATCTAGTTAACCATAAGATCCAGGTATGTTGGGCGCTTTCTGGCCCACTAGGCAATCTATTCTGGCACATTTGAAAGTCTGGCTGTTGGATTTTAGTTATTATATTTCTCTTATCAGAGCCCTAAACTACTAATATTAAAAAAAAATCTTCTATGAAAACTTGTGTTGCAAGGGGCATGGTGGACACTTATCGATCATTATCAGGAGCAGGTAGATGTAAAGTCAGGACTTAATTGGCAATCTTATGTGAGGTTGGGAGATCACATGGTCGATAAGAAGAAGCTAGTCTTGAGGCGATGTGACAGGGAAGCCAGCCCACCCAAAAAAGGAATGCTAGTGTTAGTAGTCTAAATTTGAAGAGCTCTAAAATTGGACAAGCTATTAACTGGTTTCTCATTTATTAATTTCTTTAAGGTTGCACTTGGTAAGTGGACTGAAACATTCTGAAATAGCATTACGATCCTAAATAAACTTCTCATGCTGATGGAACACATGAGCAAAGCAAAATAACGTGGATCAGGGCAGATGCAGGGGCTTTGCTATCTCCCACACTTGGTAATGAAATCCCTAATAGGCGCTGTAAGCCTATGAGCTTCCTATATTGTGCGCAATTCTCTAGTGAGAGGGAGAAAGTTGATTTGAAAAGATAATAGTAGCTAAGTTACGTAGGTGAGTTGTCTAGCTTCGAATAACCAGCTTCGAAACCAATGGTGACATTTTGGTGAACGTCTTCGATTGGATGTTGCAACAATCAAGTCAATTTTAGTAAAAGTTTACTTCAAAGGATCCATCCTATACAGACCGATTGCTATTACAACGAACAACACGTTCCCTTTGACTTCAGGCAAGAGGGAGAAAGCCCAGTTGCATTCAATTATGTCGGAGTACAAAGTTTCGACCCCTGCAACAAGAAGCCTCATGGAGCAGTGACAAATCCAGATACCTAACATCAAAGGAGAACATTATAGTGGAACTCCAACAAGAGAGGAAGGAACTTGAGCTATAGGATCTGGCATGAGTAAAACCTATCACATTGAAGGAGTATATGCCTCCGTAATTTCTCTAGTTGATGTAATAAATGTTGTAGATGGAGAAATGTTGACCTATGCCACCTCATGAGCTAATCGCAAAGAAAAGTCTGTTTACGGCCAAGGTTCTAAACTGCAGTAGGCGGGTGCGCGGCGGAGTGAGTCTTCCTACTGCCTAGGAGCTGTCTAGGCGGTCGATACATTTTGAACATTTTTTTACTATTTTACCATTGTTTTTTTGCATAATACGTATATTTTAAGGGTGTTCCATGCATATCTAAGTTGTAGAACGAAGATTTATAAAGCTTAGTTTTGTAAAAGTGAACCATAGGCCCATAATGTTTATAAAACTTTTTTTTTTTCCAAAATATTTTGTTAGGTATTACTCTGCCTAGGCGCCCGCCTACGCCGCCTCACCTCCGCCTATGCCGCCAACCTCCGTTGTCCGCCTACTCCACCGCCTACCAAAAAGCTGTGCGGAGAGAGATCGTCTACCGCCTTGGCGCCGACTAGGCGGCCGCCATTTAGAACAATGTGTACGATTGGCCCTTCATTATCTTATCTACTTGTATTTTTTTTCAATCTTCTCTTTTCCAAACCTTGATTCGACCTCTTGTAGCAGTCCTTTTTTTTTAAAACGATCTCGTACTTGCTCACTCCTTATCTCGTACTTGCTCTGTCCTTACTTTTTTTTTTTAGAAACCTTGGTTTGATCCCCCTTTCGTCTAGTGCTCCGCCCGGTTCAGTCTGTTGTTGGCCTACCAAGCATTTGCCTGCAACTCCACCCCTGAGGGATAAGTGCTCTCCAAACCCAATATGAAAGTTGTTTTCCATCGTAAGGCTATGCACACGCTGCCTAGTGGAGACGAGCAAAGTGAGCAGATGAAATGGATTCTCTCTTTTGTAGTGTAGATGCCGAACCTGCTAGCGAGTAGGTGGCGCAACAACGCTACATGGACCCCTTCTATTATGTTGTTGCCAACACTTTCTCGGGCCGAGACGGTTAGAAAAGGGCAGGCAAAGCCCAAATACTGCCCATGGCCTTCTTCCTTTTCGATTTATCTCCTGTGTAGTCCAGACAATATAACTATTCAACAAGAAAAGTTGTTCTTCAATAAAAGAATATTTGCTTTTGAATAAACTGAAATAATTAGATAAAAATGATTTAAAAAATTATTCAGGTAGTCGACCCCCTTGCTACACCTGTAGCCCTATGGATGGTTGGTTGGGGCAGGGGTGTAATAAAACTATTCAACAACAAAAGTTTTTTTTTTCCCTTCAATAAAACAGTTTTATTTAGAATAAAATGATGTGTATGAGCTTGAACTAAAATGAAAAGAATTAGATGTAAAAAAGATCTAAAAAATTATTCAGTTAGTCAATCCCCTAGCTCTCCTCCTGACTGCAATGTAGGGTACTGTGATGTCATAATTACCTTCTTAGGTACCAATATTATTAAAGGTCCCCGTTTCGCCACCTTAGAAGGGCGTCTAGGCATTTTAGATGTTGTCACCTTGTTGCCTTACTTGCCCGCCTTGGCCTGCTCCAAGTAAAATGTAACCCAATCCGTACCAACTTTTTTTTTGAATTTGGAATATGGACCAGACTGATAACCTAAAATATGGGAGACGTATCACATAATTTTGAATAATTTTTTAAATCTTTTTTACATCTAAAATAAGGGTTATATATATATATATATATATATATATATATATATATATACAGAAATGCTCAAAAACCAGACATCTGGTTTTATAATATAAAACCTGACAGTATTATAACCGTAGGATTGTATTGAACGACTGGGATTTAATTAATGAAAGATGAGGGTAATCTCTTAAAAGATGAGGGTGGTTTTTGAATATTTGCCCAACCTAATTAAAGCCTTTGTCCAATCTAATTAAAGCCTTCACCAAATTCTCTCTCCTTTCCTTTCTCTCCATCCCTATCCGTACTCTCTACCAAAGAAAGGATTACTTTCACAAATTCTCTCTCCCTCTTTCTTGGAAAAAAACCAGCGCCTTTCTCAATCCCTCTCCCTCGTTCTCTATCAACGCTGCTAAAGCCTTCACCGCGGCCCACCCCTTCTTCATCCCCCACGAGATCGCCGCCCAGCTCTGCCTCTCCGGCGCGAAGCTCGTCATCATGCAGCCCCAGTTCGTCGACAAGCTAGCCCTAGCCGATGCCGTGGTGATCACGACCGACGTGCTCCTCTCGTCCGACGACGACGAGCTGCAGGCCAGAACCTCGCGGGCGTCGACCCCGACGACACCGTGGTGATTCCGTTCTCGACGGAGACGACCCGGCTGCCGAAGGGGGTGGTGCTGACCCACAGGAGCGTGTCGAGCATAACGCAGCAGGTGGACGGGGAGAACTCCAACCTGCACTTCAGGCCCCGGGAGGAGGTGGTATTGTGCGTGCTGTCGCTCTTCCACATCTTCTCCCTGAGCTCCGTGCTGCTCTACGGGCTGAGGGCCGGTGCCGCGGTCGCCATCATGGCCAGGTTCGAGATGGAGCAGATGCTCGAGGTGATCAAGAGGTTCCGGGTGACGGCGGCCGCGGTGGTGTCGCCCCGATACTGTAGGGAAATTGAGGTAGCTAATATATAAATGATGTTAATGCTGTGATGTACCATCAAGCCATCAGTTTAGTTGGTGTGATACTTAATCTCCTTCCAGATTTTGTAAATGTCATCGCCTCAAAGTCAATCCACTGAAAATTTTGAAACGATCATCCCCACATTTAAGAGCAGGTCCCAGAGAACATGACAAGAAATTCTGCAGGTTCCCCAAAGAACATGACAAAAAATGCAGCGAAAGTGGCAATTTTAAAATTGTAGTACATAACAAGAAGCATCAAAAAAAATTGTAGGAAACATTTGTGTGAGACTTTAAAACTATCTCATACTTCTGCAAGTATTAAAAAAATCTCTGGCTCAGAGAAATAATCTAACCCATGTCTCAAATGTAGTATCAATTTTTTTTAGCAAGCTCAACGGTTCCAACCCAATCAACATTGTGTCTCATGCATACTTGTAACCATAATTAATACAGATCCACTCAGATATTGAACTATAGTTTAGCAAAATATCATGAAGTTGAGAAATACAGGAGCACAATTGGAGATCATTTCTTGCAAAAAAAAAAAAATCATGTCACCCAAACTGATAGGAGATAAGTACCTAAATTTGAAATAGCAAGCTCATAGGTTCCAAGTTTCCAACCCACACTTAATGGGCACACACCACTAAGGGACATGAATATACAAAAAGTCAACAAAGAGGCCTCAACATATAGATGTTTGGCTGCTGCTACTCAAAAAATTGATACTCAACAAAGAGACAGCAGGATACAATGATACTGATATAAAGGCAGCAGTTTAGGGACTTCACAAAAAAATTGCAGAGGATATGAATTTATAAATAAAAATTGCACAGGATATGAGTGTATAAAGGTAGCAGCTTTGATCCATGATGAACTGATACTCAAAGTTGCATAGTTAAACTGGGGGCATTGATATATAAAAAGTCAAAATGGAGCTCCTGTGGATCAAATAAATGTGTATATTGCAGTAAAATTCACTAATACAAGGGTATGGACTGAGTCAAAATTTCAGCAAAGAATTAAGAACAAAAAAAAATTCATTTCACCCTTTGTCCATATTATATGAGAAAAATGATACATGGAACAGACTTATTGAAAGTTCCTTAAAAACCTCAAAACTGTATTCCACCCTGGCAATGCCACCTTCACCCACAATATTATCTTAAAGAAAGCAACAAATTGTAATCACAAAATTGATGACAATGGAACAAAAAAAAGACATTTGAGGCTTCAGCAAAAGCAAGACTTCAATCTGAACCATCTCCAACATTTAACCGGCCACGTTTGCACCAGATTCATTCTCCAGCTGATCCACAAGTGGGTACAGGCTCTCCCCAAGCGTCTGGTAAAGAGAAAAATATTAGAAGCAAATAATTGTTGCAGAACACAAAAAATTTGCGACATTTTTTTTTTTTTTTGGTTAAAGGATTCTATTTTTAAACATTTGCAAAAGCTTGATAAAAACTTTTGGTCATTCTCAAGCACAAGCAATACACCATTTACCCATAAGAGCTAAGAAAACACATTGATGAAATCGTAGTCCTCCAAACTGCAGATCAAGTCCTGCGTAAGAAATAGATTGATTTATTACTTGAGTATCATTTGAATTAAGATTAGATTTGCATAAAAAACATAAGAATGCATATTAAAAAACTCATAAATACTCTTAAGCACCACAAAATAAATTAATAAAGAACATGATCCCAAACCAAAACTTTACCTATCAGCTAACAATGGGCAGTTTCGTGAGTCGTGCGCCACTCCACGATGATTGCATGACCGACAAAGTCTAGGTTTCACCATTGCCTTCTCTTTTGAAGGCTTTAGTCTTTTTCCGGATCCTTTTGCCTTGACTGCAAGTGGCTCATTGATGATCTCCAAGCACTCAGTGTTCACCATCGGCTCTTTTTCAACATTAATCTTTGCATTAATGTCTTTAATGTAAATCATTGACGATTCTAGAATCTTTTTTAAATATTCAGTACCTTCTGCACTTTGCAAAGCAAGATCCATTGTTGAAGACCAAATATGAGATAACATTGTCTTTCGCATCATTAGAAACTCGGCTCCAGTTTTGAGATCGGAACCATCCTTACCCCTACCAATTCCAACTCTGGCACTCTTAGTCCATGTTCTCAAAATATATTCATCAGGCAAACAAAACTCTCCATTTATTTTCAGAAAAGCTATTATGTGTCTGCACGGGATTCCATCAAACTCAAATTTTTTGCAACTACACTTTGCAATTTTGACACATTTGTCATATACAAGATTTCGAACTTTGGACGACTGTATATCAATCCTATGAACTTCATATTCCATATGAAATTCCTCATTCCTTAACAATTTTGCAAAATAAACTTCACTTTCCACAACCTGTTCTTGAAACAATTGGAAATACTTTCGCGTATAGACATCACGCATCTGCTCTTCCATAGGCATCCTTGTTAACAATTTTGGACATTCATAAATATCAATATGATCCGCTCTTGATTCTTCATTTCTTGGGTGTTCAATTGCCATATTAAACCGTGTGATAAAAAGCATCAATGAATTTTTTTTATCAATATACTTCTTGAAGAAAGAATGATTGCTTTCTGCTCTTTGACTACTTGACATTCCAGCATGAAAATGGTCTCTGAGGTAGGTGGGGACCCATCTCTCACGAATTTTATACATAATCTTCAACCAATGATTATCTTCTAGACCACTTTTTTCTAAAGCATTCCTCCAACTAATCTCAAAATCTTCCGCAGTTTCTGAATTATACACACTATCTTTGAAATACTCATAATAAAGTTTAGCAGCTAGTGGGCCAAGTTTATCTGAAAACTTACTCATGATATGCCAAATACACAAACGATGTATTGTCGTTGGAAGAACTTCAGGTATCACCTCCATCATTGAAGGACATTGGTCAGTAATTATCACTTTCGGTGGAGCTGAAAAAACTTTGAGCCATTGTTTAAACAACCAAGCAAATGACTCTTTTGACTCGCCGCTTAAAAAAGCATATGCTAGTGCAATAGTTTGACCATGATGGTTAACCCCTGTGAGTGGAGCAAATATCATACAATATTCATTAGTGTTGTATGTAGTATCAAACACAACAACATCACCAAAGAGTGTGTAAGCTTCTCTTGCAACAGAGTCCACCCAGAAACATCTAGTCATATTGTTGTGTTCATCTTTCATAATTTTAAAATAAAATAAAGGATTCTTCGCCTTTTCTGCTAAAAATACTCTTTCAAGCACCTCGCATCATGCCCCTTTCTTTTTTCTTTCTTAGTCCTCTTATAATTTCTGATATCTTTCTCCGTACATCCCATATTTTTAATCCCGCCTGCTTCTTTTGCCATTAATCGAAGTTGTTGGCTTGTTGGTACATTTGCAGCTTCAAAGTCATCTACTAGATCCTTTGCAACATTTGAAACCCTGCGGTGCGACCTTAAAAGTGAACTTTTCCGGGAGTTGAAAGTGGATGATTATGGTCTTCGGTGAAAATTGAGACACGATAAAAAGCATTGTGTTTATTCCGAATGATATTCATTTTGGCTTTGCAATCACAACGAGTTCTTCCTCTCCTCCTTAAATTCTTATTTTCCGGGTTCTTCCTCTTTCGCTGATGACACAAGTTTGTTTCTCCTTCCTTGGAACATACAAAATTCTTCCAAGTCCATATGTTAGTACCATTCTTTTTCTTACCCCCATCTTTTCTAACGCTGAAACCTGCTTGTTTTGCATATGTATTGTAGAATTTAAATGCATCTTCCCAAGTTTCAAACTCTTGTCCTTCCCTGGGTTTTGGGTCTCTGAAACTTGAGGAAAAATCTTTGAATGGATGACTGTTCCATTATGTATAACAAGAAATTGTTAGTTTAAACCCAATGCCACGTACCTTGATCGTAGAAGTTGACTTTTGTAAAAAAAAATCACATAATCAATGTAAATACAGAACAAATTATTTCTAATCTAACATTATAAGTAAAGAATTAATGTAAATGCAGAACAAATTATTTCTAATCTAACATTGTAAGTAAAATTTAGTACTGTAACATGTGTGGTGTTCATGCTTATAAAATGGGGCACGTAGTAAACAAAAACAAATTGAAATTTAGTATACCAACACGTATCCTTTGTGTAAAAAATTAAAATCTTACTACTATAAAATGGAGGCAAAAAATTTCTTAACTACCTGTTAAGTTTGTGCAGCTCCTTGTATATGTATACATGTAGTAAACAAAAACAGATAGCAAAGATAGAGTCGATCAAATAAAAATATATTGCAAATTTTATTTCTAACACCCCAAAAACTAATTAACAGTAATCTAGCACCCCAATACACCAGACTTAACTAATTTTTAGCATTCTAGATTCAAGCCAAAGAAGCATTATGTGAAGATGCAATGTCTACTTCATTTTTAATTAGAACTAATTTAAAAGCTTACCTCTCCAACGGTGTCTCCAGTGGTGTCAGTGAGGACACTTGAGGGAGAGAACCTTGAGAAAGAAAAGGAACATTAGCTTCCATCTCATTCTCCGCAGTACTTAGGATGGCGACCATGTTTATAGTTTCCGCGAAGAGAGGGAGGTGAGGGAAACTATTCGGCCACCGTCGGGATAGCTCGTTTGGCCGTCAAGAGGTTTTTGTGGTTGGCTCGCTTCCATCTCCGCAATCACTCGCTTGCTCGAACCCTACTCCCAATACCCGCTCGAACCCAAAGGGAGACGACCGCCGAGGAGAGGGGGCGGTGACCTAGGGTTCGATGGAAGGCTGCGATAGAAAACTGGTGACCGCCGAGGAAGGGGCCCGCGACCTAGGGTTTGAGAAAGGCGCTGGTTTTTCCGAGAAAGAGGGAGAGAGAGAATTTGTGAAAGTAATCCTTTCTTTGGTAGAGAGTACGGATAGGGATGGAGAGAAAGGAAAGGAGAGAGAATTTGGTGAACGCTTTAATTAGATTGGACAAAGGCTTTAATTAGGTTGGGCAAATATTCAAAAAACCACCCTCATCTTTTAAGAGATTACCCTCATCTTTCATTAATTAAATCCCAGTCGTTCAATACAATCCTACGGTTATAATACTGTCAGGTTTTATATTATGAAACCAGATGTCTGGTTTTTGAGCATTTCCGTATATATATATATATATATATATTATATATATATATATATAATATAATAGTTACTATCCTTTGCGCTCTTGATTTCTTTCACTTTTGTTTTTCCTAACCCATCCAATTTCATCTCCAAGCACCAACAAAATGTCTCTTCTTCTCTCTTTATATTTTTATTTCTCTGACTATCTTGTCCTCCAATCTCTAGGTCAAGTTAATGATACTCTTAGTAGTTCTTTCTTAATAGAACTCTTCATTAAGTTGAGGTCTCAAACTTATCTACGCAGATTTGTGTGCAATGCTTATAGTTGTTTCATTTATTTATCTTGCCAATTATAAGGAAACAACAACATAACACTCATAACCACAAACGACAAACTTGTCTCAACTGACACAACTGACATACTAGACATCCCTAATTTTAGTCTTGAGGCACCCACCTAACCTTTTGGCCTTCACCGCCTCGCCACCTTGCATCGCCTTAATAATATTGTTGCATAAACTAAGTAGAGCACCCGTTCCCTTGCATCCAATGCCACGTCCCGGTATCGCAGAACTGATCGGCCTCACATGGGCATGACGCCGCGCGAGCCTAGATTG
The DNA here is from genome assembly GCA_029216955.1 of Iris pallida. Taxonomy (NCBI): domain Eukaryota; kingdom Viridiplantae; phylum Streptophyta; class Magnoliopsida; order Asparagales; family Iridaceae; genus Iris; species Iris pallida. The sequence goes on along the minus strand of JANAVB010020198.1, from coordinate 12,034,527 downwards.
CGCGCGCAAGGCAATACCATAACGTCCGATTACAATAGCTTAGCGACGGGATCGTCGCGTAGAAATCCCTAGCAGAAAAGTTGAATAACATAAGATGTATAGAAACAAATGATCTTTATTGAATAATCAACGAAATTACAAGGGCACGAAGCCAATGTTACAATCACTCAAGCGCGCTCTCTCTCTCTCTCTCTGAATACAAATCACTATGCTCTCTCATCTCTCAATATAACATAACATGCCAATAGGCTTACAACTTGCGAATGCTTCAGAAGACGATGTCCATACATTATGGCCCGTACATGTGAGTTTTCAACACTGCCGCACGCCTCGAAACGCTAAGGAACTCTATGCCTCAGCACGTCCAAGCAAGCTCCGCACCGAGCATATTGATATCCGAACCTGCACAAAACAGACTGGTAGAGTGTCAGTACACAACCGTACTGGTGAGTGAGCTTCTCGCCCACCCATACAAAACCAACACGTTATTTTAGTGAGAGCAACTATTTTTGTAGTCTTTCTAATATTGCCTTAGGATCAGTTTCATTCCAGAACTATGACACTGTTTCGTGTTGAAACATCATGATCGTGTTCCAAATCCTTGTGATCGTACTACAAAACCTATTTGTACAAACATCGTAGCCGTGCCTATAGATCCATACGTGTAACAACATCGAGGCCGTGCCTCGTAACACAGTGTAATCCATTCATACTTGCCTTACCGTCTTTCCTGTTTTAACATATAAACGACTCAAACCATACCCGTAAACTTGTGTAATTAACTCAAACACCCGACGCCACATCTTGAGCCGAAACACGTGTCGCTGTTATAACTAAATCTTAGGCTTCATAAAAGTTGTGTTATAAACTGTGCACACATTTCTTGACTCATGATGCCGTGCTTACACTTCTTGTGACTCAACCGACACTGTGCATGCGGATTTTTGCTCAGCATATCGACTCATCTATATTGTAGGAGAAAATAATAGGATGATCATTATTGAGGGAGAGATTACATATATATAGGAGAGGCAAGCCTCCTCTCCTATTATTCTAAGCAATGTGGGACTAAAGTCCATTAACTCATAACTCTAATATAACACTTAACACCCTCCCTCAAGCTGGAGCATATATATCAATCATGCCCAGCTTGTTACATAAAAATTGAATCCGAGGACCCATAAGAGGCTTTGTGAATATATCAGCTATCTGGTCGCCGGTCCTCACATGTTGAAATTTATCACTCCTTTCTTATATTCATCACGAACAAAATGAATGTCAATTTCAATATGCTTCGTTCGTTGATGAAATACTGGGTGGTGGCAATGTGAATAGCAGATGGTTATCACACCATAGATCTGCCACTTGAGATCCTGCATTCTTCCAGTTCTTGTAGGAGATGCTTCATATATAATATGACGTGCCATGAGCAATAGCTCGATATTCTGCTTCTGAGCTCGAGCGTGCTATCACCTTTGTTTCTTGCTCTTCCATGACACTAGATTTCCACCAATAAATACTGAGTAGCCAGATGTAGACCGTCTATCTGTCAGGCTTGCACCCCAGTCAGCATCAGTAAAACACTCAATGCGAGTGTGTCCATTATTCTCTATTCGAATTTCTTTTCCTGGATTCTTTATTAGATAACACAGAATTCTGAAAACTGCCTGCCAGTGTAGAATTCTTGGAGAAGCCATAAATCTACTTGAACACTCTGCAAAAGAAATGCTCGGACGCGTCATAACCGCCAAGTAGTTGAGTTTTCTAACTACTCGACGATACTGATCTGGATTGGTCATCAGGGCCCCTTCGTCTGGAAGTAACTCGCTCCTGGATCCATATGTGAGGTTGCTCCCTTTGCTGCATCATGCTGCCACATTTAGTATGTCCAACACATATTCTTTGAGATTACAATGTTCCGCTTATCCCGTGTGACCTCAATGTCCAAGAAATAGCTCAAGGATTCCATATCCTTGGTTTGAAATTGTTCTCCAAGAAACTTCTTGAGGCTTGCAATACCC